>JAQIXC010001569.1:0-14095 GCA_034697605.1 Metabelba pulverosa
TGTATCGGTAATGATAAGCTACTAGATTGGAAATAGTGCGACATTGTTGTACTTTCATTCAACGTATTCACCAATAACAATATTTTCAAAACACTTTCAGAATATAATGTACTCTCAAATTGTTGAGAATATTATGCGCAACCGGACTATGACTAAAGAGTGATTTATCTGTATATCTTAGCTGTCTTGCAAGATAGCCTACTTTAAGTGATAAGCTTATATTTACACTTTAAAAATTAATCTAATTATATTTTCAATAATTATAAATAATTCTAAAATTGAATAAAATACAATTATTGTTATTTTTGCTTAACAATAGAATGAAAATTATAATTTGTATAATAAATTATAATGTTATATTTGTTATTCCATACAAATTGTGCCGTAAATTTTAAAATAGTTTAAATGTTATACTTGAAAAAAAAATTATAATCAAAAAACTGTTATTTAAGTTAATAGTTTTAAAATAAAAATAGAGATCAGTATAAAAACAGCCAAGTCTGAATTACTTTAATAAAAGTTAGAATTTTATTTAAAATTAGACTGCCTAAATAAAAAACATTTGTAGTTAAAACTCAGTAGTTTCTGGACACAGTAACATATAGATACTACATTATTTGCTTAATTTTAAAATGTAGAATTAAAATGCAAAAACAACGATGTTATTTCTATATTAGCAAAATGTGGTTAATTAAATTGGATGTATAATTTTTAAGAAACGATTGTAAGCCTATCATAGACGGGGTATGCAATTAAAGCGCACGTCTATCGTCTATACGTCTATACGCGTAACGCAATGCAGTGAATGGAGTGAATGGAGTGAATGGAGTGAATGCAGACATTATTTGTTGACTCATTTTTATATATTATTTATTTTAATGCCTTTACAGTAAAGGCTTTACTTTACTTTATTATCGTTCTATCCTTTAATGTCCGCAATATTCTACAGTAAATAATTGATATAATCAACAAAAACTATATTAATTATTTAATAACAAAAATATCGCCGTTATTGGAAAAAGCTGTTTAATTATGTAAAATCTATATAAAATACAATTGAGTTAATTATTTGATTTGATTTGTTTTCCAAACAAAACAAAAGCATAAAAAAGATGAAAACACTTTAATCATAGCATACGTCGCGAGAGTAGTATAATATTCTCTGTTTTGTTTTATTTTTATAGAAAATTCAATAAATTTTAATAATAGTCTCATAAAAAGTTATTTTTTAAGAGTCAGAACTAAAACCGTATTCCTGTTGCATGTATTCGGAAGATCATTATGTAGTCGAATGCAAAAACACTAATCCGACGAAAATAAATGCAAATTATTGTGAAATAAAGAGAACTTCGACGAGAAATACGCGAATGAGAGCTAAAAGAATAGGGAATATGGTTTGCAGTCGTAGACGAGGGGAGAGAGAGAGAGAGAGAGAGAGAGAGAGAGAGAGAGAGAGAGAGAGAGAGAGAGAGAGAGAGAGTAGAAGAGAGTTTATATACATTATAAATTACACGCGAGAGTCACTATTCTTCGATCAGCAAAAATAGCCTGAATCTAGTTGACTAGAAAAGCTTAGTTTTTGAATGTTTTTATTTTGATACATAAAAATATATATGCTCTTTTTGCTGCAACGCTAAAGTCGGACATAACATGCAAAGTCCACATCAAGAATTTCAAACATTACGGACCGACAACTGTAATAAATAAAATACACAAACACTAGAAAAACTACGAAATATATAGTATATACTGTATATGAAATTCCATTCATAGGTTTAGGAGTTTGTAATAATTTTTGTCATTAAAAGTTGATTTTTCTCTCTTTCGTCGACTTCAACAACAGGTGATTATGTGCTCAGAAAGCAAGAGATGGCTTAAAGACTAGTATTTCGTTTTTAATTTTATTTATGCTGACTCTGAATGCAATGAGTTTTAGCTCAAAATAATAACTCCGAAGACTTGACTACAGGTGTATTAATGAGTTTTGCTATATTAAGACTATATTTTAATGTATAATATACTGTATTTATATATTAGTAAATTATTGCAAGGTAAGTATTTGCGATATATTTATTGCATTAATTTCTTTAAAAAAAACTCATTGCATGTCATTAAACGCTTTTTCGTATTTGCAATCGTTTTTGCTTTCATTAAATTTATTGATTAATAGTATTTAATTAGTTTAAACTAAAATATAGCCAATTTTACAATTTATTTATTTTTCAATCTTGTTTATTTCACCACTAAATCCTTAACACAATTTTCAAATGTTTTATGCATCAATCTTTTGTAGAATATAAAATTAAATACTATATTAAATATTGACAAAAATTTAATAATAGTATTAAAAGCTTAATAACAAGGTTAAGCGATAAGCGATATATATACAGTATATATAGTATACTTAAAATAAAAGCAAAAATAAATGAAAACTATTGATTTGTGTTTTTATATAAATTCGATAAAATATTTTTATTCGGGAATAACGTGAATAATATTGTTTGAAAATAATTAAGTCAATAAATACACTGTTTGGTAGAAAACACGGATTGATATTTATATTTCTTATATTTTCTGGCATTTTGTAAATCAAAAAATTTTAAAATAATTTCCGAATTAATCAAAAGTAAATAACAGTTTATTATTTTTGGGTTAAATTAAGTGCAAAATATGCAAAAGAATTGTTGCGATAAAGAGCCGCACAATTGGAAGGACAGACACGTTAGGCCTTGAATGACGATTAGAGCGATTGTATTCGATTCGCGAACTTTTCATATTATTAAATTGAAAGTTTGTTTGAATTTAATTGCATTGAAATATGAAGTTTCATTAGTGGCTCGAAGTGGTCGCAAATAATAAGCTTTTTAGGCACAGGTGGAGCAGAGGTATAATTACTCTAAAAGCGATGGTAACCCCAAAACGCAATCATCTCTTCAATTGGTTTGGGTTTGGGTTTGCATTCATAACAGTTTCGTACGAATAGAGCCAAACAGAGCCAACAGAGCCAATAGAGGCGGCAGAGCCGAGAGGGCCGAGAGAGCGAACAAAGCCAGATCGAGCTAACAGTGCGAATTGAGTGAACTGTGTTGCACGTAATGTACGTGCAATTAAATCTTTGTACGTTTAGGCGCTTCATAAACAATTTATGACATAATAGGGCGTATGCTCTGCAGGTGTTTGTGCGCTTAGACTCAGCCATCAGCTGGAGATCGCTTTCTCTCACTTTCGCTCACTTTCTCCCACTTTGTCTCTCAGTGGCCGCTCTCCAGCGCTCCGTCGCTCAACAATCCTGTGATGTGTCGTAAATACCTTTTTGGCTCTACTCTGCGAACGCACTCCAAGTTTGAGTCATTAATTCGATTTTAGGGCTTTTTATTGATCCGATTCACTAATTCACTAATTTTTACACAAAACCCACTCTTTTTCTAATTGACTCATAGCTTACCGGCTTATCATTGATTGTCAAATCGCTTATATCTCGTGTCTGGCGTTCACTCCAAACAGTCGTTTGATGTTTGATGTGAACGACTCGTTGTTGACTACACTTTCAATCTAATTGTCGATAGAATTCGATACGAATTCTTCAAAACCAGAAATTTAACTTAATATAGAGGGAGGAGTGAGTGAGTGAGTGAGTGAGTGAGAGAGAGAGAGAGAGAGAGAGAGAGAGAGAGAGAGAGAGAGAGAGAGCCTTAACAAGTGCTTCAAACCTATTGTCGAACATTTGTCACATTAAGAAAGAAAAAGATCTAAATAACAGTTAGAGTTAGAGATTTGAAACAAATTGGATGACTTGAACGGATGATAAATTAAATGCTTAAATCAGAAATAAATTTTTAAATGTTTCGAAAATATAATTTTTAATATTTGATGTAATTTTTTCGCGTTTAGTATATCTAAAGCCATTTCATTAATGATTTCCTGTTTTCGATGCGTTAACCCTTATATGAAAATGTCTAACCTTTAAAGAAAATTAAAACATGACATTTTGATAAATTTGCTTTACTTTAATCTATTTGAAAAATATATGCACAATATATTCTGAAAATTTTTTGATATATTTATTATTTAAAAATGTATTAAACAAATCAGATGTGAATAATACATAACAAAATATAGAAATGATTGTCATTTGAAACTGATTTATATAAAAAACAATTTGGAAACGGAATAAAAATTAAATTTACATTTGTTTGCAATTTGACTGGTTAATTTGTTGAGAAAGTTTAACATTAAAAACACTTTAACTAATTCTTAAGTAATTTCTTAAAATGTTTGTTTTATTGATTTATAATTAAATTAAATTAAAATACTTGAAAATTTCATGCTACTTTTAATTATTAACTTAATAACATAGCTAATAAATCAAAAATAATTTAAGATTTGTTATAATAATAATTCCATAAAATGCACATATTTGTCATTTTCTATTTTTAGAAATAAAAAATAGATTTTGCTTTTACTCTAAACTTTGGAGTCTAACGCTATAATTTCAGCCAAATCGGAACAAACATGGCAAACTCTTAAACAAAAAGACAAGTTTTATTTAAGAACAAAAACAATAAAAAGAAAAAGGGCATTTTATATATATATATAAGTGTAAGCACAATTTAAATATAATTTTTATTATAAAAAATGCATTTAAATAAGTACTCATTTTTTGTTGAAAATGAAATCATAAATATTGTAAAAAGAAATTTAAAAGCGAAAAAACATGCAGCGGTGGAAAAAGTTTTGCTACAATAACTATACATTTTTGGTTGGTATTGAAAAAGAGCTAAATTTGACTCATTGTCAAAATGAAATTTTTGTGTTCAGTGAAATAATGTTTGATCCAGGAGCATTTGAGCATTCGAGCCATTCGAGCCATTCGGAGCATTTGGAGCGTGTGTTTTGATGGTGTGTCGGTGTTTGCTGTCTCTCAATCACGCCATCACATCATACATGAGTTAGAGTGAGAGGAGAAAAGGCACACAAACCCTACAAACCCTACAAACCCTGCAAACCCGGGCGAAACAACACAATACTAGTGCACATCGACACACTGTACACATACACACATACAGACACACTCTGCATAACATACATAATATTTTATTAGCAAACAATTGCATTGAAAAAAGCAATGCGAGAGCGCTGTTGAGATCTCTCGCGTCACTGTTTCTCCGCTTTCTTTGTTATTCTGTCTCTTATTTAAGTATATTATTCATTGCTTTGATTGCAATGGAAAGTAATTATAGCTTTGGATAACCTATTCATGTAGTGCTGGACTTGCTTTAACGCCCCAAATGCAGGTGACATGAATGAACGAATTCTTTTTTGCCCAAAAATTATATACTATATACTAAATATATATCAAAGTGTATATAACAGTGTAGAGAATGTTAGCAAATATAATAATATTGATCCCATTGTTGCGGACGCTCTCACACACCAAGCGCTCAGACGAGCCCTCAGTTGTATACGGAATGCGTCACAAAATTCTCGCATTATATTCCGTTATATTCCGTTATATTCGTTAGGATTTTTTGCCTTCTATATTGAATTTAAGCGAAAGTATATTTGGCGAAAATAAAAACTCTGCACAGGATTTATTGGCCAACACTTGTATGCATTAAATGCAAAACGGTGCATGCCAGTTTTTGCCAGTTTTGCCAGTTTTTGCGCCGTTTTTGCCAGTTTTGCGCTCAATTGCCTTCAATGGCATTACCAGCTTATGGTCAGCTATAAAGTCTAAAAAGCCTTTTATTCAATCTCTGAATACACATTCAAATCGATTTCGAGCGCAGAGTGAAAAAATACATTCAATAATACAAAGTAATTGTATAACCTTTTATTTTTTTCTATTTTTCAACAATTTTATTTATATCCATATTTATATTATACGCTATTATCGCGTATGAAAGGGCTGTATATCGCACATGAGATGCGAGCGAATGTGTGAGAGATTTGTTTGTTTCTAATTCTCGACGCGAATCGAAAGCGATTGCAAACAATTCGCTGCGAATCGGGTAATGAAATGAATATAAACCGAAATCTAAATGAAAAAATCGCGTGTCTTGTGCCTCTCGAAAGCATTTTAGTCTTGCTAAAAACCCTAACCTATCTATTTGTAAGTCACTGTGTCTGCATTCAACCGGAAATTTGCTCTGATTGAAAATAAATTAAGTTTATCAATTATTAATTTATTAAATTAATACATGCATATATTTTTAATTAAATTATTAATTAAAATGCGAGATAATTACCAAAAATACAATTTAAAAATTGCCTAAAAATAGATTTAATCGTTTATGTAATCCGACTTAATAACTAATTAAATTTGTTTTAATAAGATTATTGTATATAATATTTTATTAAATTTGACAGTTAGTTTTTTCGTGAAAAAATGTTTTTATTGATATATTTTTCAAACATATAAAGAAAATTCTTTCCAAAAAAGTGTAAAAAGTATAAAAAATTGAATTCAAAAAATATCGATTGACTGTCGACTTACAAACAGATAAACACAAAAGAAAAATTATGTTTATTTATAAATTATAGCAGTCTGTATATAAACAACATGTTGAAAATATTCGAAATTTAAATCCCAAACACACATTAGGTTTTGCGTTATTCAAAATAAAATTTCAATTTGATTTCATTCGGATAACAACAGCCAACGAAAATACAATTGTTTTTAATTCAATTTAATCACTGTTTTTACGCAAAAATCCTAATAAGTGTTTAAGAAATACATTGAAAATATTTGTTTAACACATTTGTTAGTAAAAATTTAAATATTTATCGCAAAAGCATAACTTTTCGCACAAAACTGTTCGAATCAAATAATAGCACTTAATAGCTGGAGGAGAGAAAAACTGACATTTTCTCACATAAAATAGATTTTTCTCGCGTTTCATATTAAGTGCATTTTTCGAAATGGTCTCAAAAGATAGTACGAAATTCTATACAAATATATTACAGTGTATTCAATAATTCATTCAAAGAATGGCGAGAAAGAGAATTTGCGCGAAAATCCGGCGACAAATATTGAAAAGTTAGCATGAAACATAATTGAATTGTCAGCAATTATAATTTATAACATGATTAGGATGTTTTTGAGAAAAATTGATGTCAATTCGATTGATTTATAAGAAGTTATTTTCGAAAGAATCGGTACTTTCTTTACTCGTATTTTATTCGATATCTGCGAAGAACTGATTCATTGAATCGCTTGAAATGACTTTTGAATATAATTTATATGAATCGTAGACTTTATAAAATGCAGCGATAATTGGATTTTCGCTCTTCAAGACCTACAACGAGAGTATGGATTGCAGTTATATATAAATCAATAGATTAGTCTATTTTTTCAAATTTCTGATTATCTTCGTTCGCAAGAAATTTCGTGAAAAAAATAATAGTTTCGAAAAGACTTAAAGCGAAAATCGATTCTCTCCTTAACTTTCGCTTCATTTTGTTGAACATTAAAATAAATTTCCTCTAAAAAAATCTCAAAACACTTTCTAAAGTCTGGTTCAATAAAAATTATTAAATTGTTGCGCTTTTGCCAACACTTGCCATTCACTCCATGCGAGTGAGAGTGAGAGGAGAGTGAGGGGAGAGTAAAGGGAGAGCGAGAGGAGAGAGACTCGGCTTCTCATTACAGTATCTCTAAAGAGAAATATTTGACTTTACGCTCAACTCTTGCCAAACATCTCTCGTTTTAACTGATATTCGTTTTAATTGCTTAAACGCATTGCTTTTTTCTCTAATTAGTTTTTGAGAACAACTTTAATTGTTTTATCTTTTTATATAAATTGTTAGCGTTTACAACTTGATAAAATAAAATTTTTTAATTTAAATTAAAAATTTATAAACATTTTTAATTGACTTTAAAATATGTTAGTAATTAATAAAATTTTATTAAATAAATAAGATTAAATTTAGATTAAACATAAATTCTTAAATTTAATATGCTTAGTAAATTAATTATATTTAAAAAGTAAAATGTACACTCACGTGTAAATTTAGAAATGTTATTATACATTTCAAGGGTTTGATTTTGCAATAACAACCCAATCGTTTGTAAAAATTGCATGATTATTACAAATTAAATTTGTTAAATTCAAAATAGAAATTTCGAAAGTTATAATAAATTGTTTATTATTTTAAATTTTTGTTTTTTGACATCAAATTATATTTTTAATATTTAACTTATATTTTGCATAATTCGATAATCATATGAAAAGAATATTACAATGAATTTTAGGCTAAAGATAAAAGCCGTACAAAATATTTTATTTAATAAATAATCAAAATTTATAATATGAGATAAAATTTGAATGAATATTAAATTTGAAGCAAAAATAATTCTAAGCAAAACTTAGAGACATAAGACATAAAAATTTATTTCTTGAGAAACCAATGATTCTAACAGTAAATTAAGGCATAAAAACTTATTAGATTTTTAGGAGACATTAGATTATTGAGAATATGCTATTTATACATAAACATTAAAATATATTTTATTGAAAAAATACTGAAATAAGCAAGTATATATTGCATATTTAAATATATTGCATTATTTTCTCTCAGAACGGGTCCTGTCCTTAAAAATTGAGTTTTTATTTATAAATGTTATAAATAATAAATAAATTCATATATTATAATGTTATCAATGAACTAAAGAAATAAAACCTACAGAGAAAAACAAAATGAAACGAAAACTTTCTTGAACAAATTACAAATTCAAACAAATAATCCAGCTATAATTTAAAATACAAAATACTCAAATTAAATTTTCAAAATATCTTTTATCGATTGCGTTCATTACGTTTACAAAACAAATTATTATAACTAACGTAAAGAATAAAAAACGAGAATTTTCTTGATATATAAAAAACAATTTCTATGTTCAACAGTTGAACAAAAAGTCTAATCATTAGAATCGATAAGTTTATGCCCAGAAAATGAATTCACGGATCACTTGCAGCCAAACTGTAAGCTCATCATTGTTTTTGTGATAAATTATTTGCTTTTATTCTTCAGTTGTGCGCAAATAATAAAAACTATTCCACAGTTTTCGGCAAAAATAGTTTTTTTCGTTTTTTTTCTCGAAAAGACTAAAACCGAAAATGAGTGCCGAATGCGAGCGAAAAAAAGCTTATGAAGTGATATAAAAAGAATTAAAATGAATACATAGAGTGATGTATATCTGAAGATTAGAAGAATAAGTTACTGAAAAATGACTTTCACTGCGAACTTATCATAAAAAATAAAAATATATACAAAGGAATAGTACAGTACAGTAATTGATGGAATAAAGTGAAAAAGATTGTTTTCTACAGTCAACAATAATTTTCAAATAAATCGTTTTTAAACAAAAAATAATTTATATATTAGATCATAAAAATATAGCAAGCACAATTTTTCAATAGCGTATTGATTTGCCATTCGCGCAATTGACGATCGATTTCGTAGAACATTATAAATAAAATAGATTTTTGTTTTCTTTTTTGTTTAAAATTAAAATTACTTTGTAGTATTGAACAACAAGTTAATCGATAAATAAAACTGAAAATTGTTCGGAATTGCATCAATCGATAAGATAACCGATTTAACTGAATATAGCGCTCAGACTCTCGGCTCAGGGATGCAGTGCCTGTGCAGTCAAAGTGAGCGCCAGAGCGAGGGAGAGAGGAGTGGAATGAGGGGATGGGAGAGAGAGAGAGAGAGAGAGAGAGAGAGAGAGAGAGAGAGAGAGAGAGAGAGATAGAGAGACCGACTGTTATGATACAATATGACATGTAATGCATATAATTTTGCAAAAGAATGGAAAAACAAAAAAATAATTTTTGAGGAGAACTTAGTTTTTTGTTTGCATCTCAAGTTGTGCTCCAAATGCACGTTACGGTCGTCCAAATAAATCAATAAAATCTGAATAATTTTCTTGAAATACTCACTTCGAAAGTCTTTTTTATACTCAGCTTTCGGTTAGTCTATTCGTTAAATAGAGAAAAACTCTTATTATATAATTGTATAAATAAATTGTCAAATGTTTAATATTAATATTTATGCGACTGTTCTTCAGATATAAATATTCAGATTAGAAATCGTATTCAATTGAAACTCATTCGCTCGAAAATTAGGACTTTTTTCTTTTGCAGCCATTCTTTTGTTACTAAACTTTATATAAAATTATATAAAAAATGAAAACGAATTGAATGAATAGAAGAGAGAGAATGGAAAATAGAAAGAATGGGTTTGTGAGGGACGGAGTAATGCATTGGGAGAGAGTGAGAGAGTAGGGGAGAGAGAATGTTAAAGACAATCAAGTAGGAAAATAGAAATAAATCATGTTAACTAAAAATTGTGTCGAATTGGGAGAAAACTTTTTGCGTTTGTATTAATAAATTTAATTTGCATTATATATAAAAACATATTATATTATATGAGATAAAAGTCAAATGTGACCAACAGTTACGTGAATTAATAAAATTATTGCCAAATCTAATCGATGTATGCAATGCAACATTAAGGCCGAGAAAAAAGAGAAATTACAAAACAATCTCTCGTAATGTGTATTATAATAATGGGTTTTATTAGTTGAGAAGACTGTGCGTATGTATGTGTGCGTTGGCCTGGCGTAGGCCTCGACGTAGGCCTCGACGTAGGCTGTGCCGAACGAGGAATTTTTAATTTGGATGAATGCTTTTTAATCAATTTCATGCCATTAGAAAGCAGTGCATTGATTGCAAAATAACATTACTTTTTGTTGCATTACTATTCGATCGCTTCTTACTGTTGCTCTACAACCGCCGCAACACTAGAGCCTCAGTTTCTCGAGTCTACGCTATCAGTGCTCAGCGCACAACACAATGCCGAGTGTTTCTCTACACTGTATATATTCTGCACTGGCATCGCGTTTGACAAGTTTTTACCCAGGCAGAAAAAATCTCTGTGCAAAGGCTTAGTTTGTTTTCTTGTATGTGTTTTTCCGCGACTCTCCGTTTATATACTGTGTATTGTTATGGCAAAGATTCACATAAACTTTAAATTCATTTATTGAAAAATTGATTATCGATAGCAATATATTTTAGTGTAAATATAAGGGAAAAATTGGAGCCAAAGCACAAAACATACTTATGTTGTTGGAAAAGTCGATCCATAACTAACTCGAGAGTAAGAAAAGCGGCTTTTCGTTAGCGAAGAGAAGGCGACGCGAAATCTCATTGGTTTACACTTTACACGTTAGACATAACTTATTCGGTAAACGAACAAAAAAAATATTTCTATTCTTAACGTCTTTTAAATTTTGTTTCGATTACTCGAACGCCGCTATTTCGAGATATCGATAAATATATAGCCAAGCATAAATATAACAAAAGTACTTTTAAAAGTATTAAATGTAACGCAAAAATAATGGATTTTGACCTGTTTTACGACAAATACACCATTTATTGTATTAACTATCATATAATAACATAAATAAATGACAAATTTACACATTTTTATTGCCATTGTTTTTCAATAAATATTGTTCATATTTGCTTTATTCTAAGTTTATATTAAACTAATTTAATGTGATTTACATTTTAACTAATATATATAGCAAGCTTTTATTTTAATTATATACAAACTATTTTATGATTAATTTTTTTAAATTTAATTTCTTAAATTACATTTGAAAATAATTAAATAAATTATTATTAAAACAATAAATTAATTTTTGAACAAAAAACTAATTAAATTAGTTATTGCTTTTAGTAAAAACTATTTTTGCCTTAAAACCAAATGAAGAGATTTTTCTAAGATTTTAAGAAATTTATACTAAAGTAAAATTTTTAATTAAAAATATAAAACATTAGTTTAAAAACCCCAGTCTTGGCATTGGCTGAGTAAGGCGTTAGAGTAGGGGAGAGGGAGAGAGAGAGAGAGAGGGAGCGGAAAGGGAGACTACAGTTGTGTAGTGGTGTTGGTGTACGGATTGAACGCATAGTCGAAGCCAACGTTGAGCTCAATATAATTCGGCGAACGAATCAATAGATGAAATGCTGGAAAAGTTTTTCAAACTATTGGAGTGGCAGTGATGCGTAACAAAGGACCTGCACTACAATCTTATGCTGCACTACAATAAAACTGTAAAAGCGATGAAGGCTTTGATACAAAAAAACCTGTAGAGTCTGTACTGTGCAGAGTGTGTAGAGTGTGTAGAATCTGTAGAGTGTGTAGAATGTGTAGTGTGTTGTAGAGTCTGAGCCATTGGAAACTTGGTCTGCACAGCGAACTGCGTTACAATACTGCAGACGTCGTCTCTTTGCTTCTCTATTGCCATTCGATTCGATTCTGTTGCTGACGAATATCGACCCATCGATTCCAATGACGCCAACAAATACCGATTCTCTCTCTCTCTCTCTCTCTCTCTCTCTCTCTCTCTCTCTCTCTCTCTCTCTTTCCTTCTTTCGAAATATCATCTACTCCTGCTTTCTCTCCTTTACTCCGCTCTTCTTACAGACAACGCTCCTCTGATTACGCTCTGCCATTCCAGGAAGTCCGTAGTCAGGGCTACAGAGTGTGTAATAAGAGCGCAATATATTGAATGTGGATGTTGTAGTGGCCCGAATTAGTAACAGTGTAGAATAATGCTAAAATACGAGTGTGTTATTCCCTGATTACGCTCTGCCATTCCAGGAAGTCCGTAGTCAGGGATACACACGAATAGTTATGTCCAACGCGCACATTTCTCTCTCTCTCTCTCTCTCTCTTTTCTTCTCTCCACATATTCTCCACTCCTGCTTTCTCTCCCCTACTATGCTCTTCTTACAAACTACGCCCCTGACTACGCTCTGCCATTCCAGGAAGTCCGTAGTCAGGGCTACAGAGTGTGTAATAAGAGCGCAATATATTGAATGTATATATTGTAGTGGCCCAAATTAGTAACAATGTAGAATAATGCTAAAATACTAGTGTGTTTTTCTCTGATTACGCTCTGCCATTCCAGGAAGTCCGTAGTCAGGGATACACAGGAATAGTTATGTACAACGCGCACATTTCTCTCTCTCTCTCTTTCACTCTCTCTCTCTCTCTCTCTCTTTTCTTTTCTCCACATATCCTCCACTCCTGCTTTCTCTCCCCTACTATGCTCTTCTTACAAACTACGCCCCTGACTGCGCTCTGCCATTCCAGGAAGTCCGTAGTCAGGGCTACAGAGTGTGTAATAAGAGCGCAACATATTAAATGTATATATTGTAATGGCCCGAATTAGTAACAGTGTAGAATAATGCTAAAATACGAGTGTGTTTTTCCTTGATTACGCTCTGCCATTCCAGGAAGTCCGTAGTCAGGTATACACATAAATAGTTATGTTTAACGCAACTCCCAAACTATGAAAAACTCATTTTTCATTAGACAGCTAATGACTGTCTAATTGGCGTGTTCTAATCAGTGTTAATTGGCAAAAAGTGAAATTAACTAATAAGCATGTCTATTTGTGTATTTGTGTGTTTAGGTCCAATTTGCGGCAAACGATTTACTGCCAGCTTTAACCTCTACTATCATCGGCGATATGACACATAATAAGGTAAAGAACGTGAATCTTAATTGTTTACAAACTTAGAGTATAAAAGCCTAATCTAATCGCTTGTTTGCTCTTTCCGGCCTCGCCGTACAGGTGCGACTTCAATTCGGCTGCTTCGAAGAAATTTAGAAAATGGACGGCCAGCGGGTCATAGAGCCATGAGTGACACCTACACTGTCCACGATTGAGTTGGCCTAGGAGTGGGCCTTAAGTTTTTTTTGTGTTTGTGTTAGATATGGTTTGACTGTTTTGGTTGTTGTTTGGATTGTTGTTTGAATTGTTTGGATTGTTTCGATTGTTTGGATTGTTTTGGTTGTTGTTTGGATTGTTTCGATTGTTGTTTAAATTGTTTTGATTGTTGTTTGGATTGTTTGGATTGTTTGGATTGTTTGGATTGTTTGGATTGTTTGGATTGTTTGGATTGTTTTGGTTGTTGTTTGGATTGTTGTTTGAATTGTTGTTTGGATTGTTTCGATTGTTTGGATTGTTTTGGTTGTTGTTTGGATTGTTTCGATTGTTGTTTAAATTGTTTTG
>JAQIXC010001570.1:0-14089 GCA_034697605.1 Metabelba pulverosa
AAAGTATAAAGAACTCGTATATTAACAGCGAAATTTTCCCCGCTATTCACAATCATAACAACGGGGTTGTGGGTGGGGTGGGGTGGGTGGGTGGGGTGGGTGGGGTCAGAGGTGAAATTATATATACCTTTTCTTTGCTTACAGCCATCAAAGCTATTAAAAACATATTATATATTCTGCATATTATATTAATTGCTTAATATTTTTGTAACAATATTTTTTTTTATTTCATTTAATACATACTATAAATTTTATTTAAATAAATGTATTTTTAATTGTTTTAATTCTAAAGCCAATAAAACATCTAAACAAACCTTTATAATATCAAATTATAACTTATTATATTTATTTAAAAATATAAATTACTATTTTGATTTGTATTAACTCCCAACTATAAATATGTTATTGTAAATAATTTAAAATTTGTTAGTACTGCGCAATTTATAACTTACAATGTATATGTGTAATCTTAATTTTACTAATTGCTTTTATCTAGGTTGATAAACCAGTTTTAAACTAAATTAAATAGTATATATTTAAAAACCCACGGAGGGCCTAAAAGGTTGGATTAATAAATAATTTTTAAACTGATAAAATTAAGTCAAATAATTTAACAAATTTTATTTTTATAATGAAATTTTAACAAACATTTTAAAGAAAAATTTATATTTAAAAATTTCCATTAGATATGTATTAATGTCGTTATTAAATTATACTCACTATTAATTAAAATATTACATATATTTAGTAAATTAAACTTATTAATTAATAATTATTTTAAACTTTTAAAAATTCAATTCTTCTTATTTAACCTTAATTTTAAAAACAAATACTTTAAAACTACTTAAAAATAAGTTATAGACAGTTGCTAATTTAATTGTTATAAAATGCAACTTTAAAAATTCAGTTTAATTGTTTAAGATAATAAATACACTTTGGTTAGATTGTACTGCATATAAATCAAAGTCTATTTCTTGTTAATGTTAGCGGCATTTGATAATCAAAAGCCAGTAAAACAGTGAAACGCTTTAATCATTTTACCAAAACCATTGATTTGTTCGAAAATTTTGCTTGCTTCAATTAAAGGGCAAAAACAATAGTTATAAATTTATACAGTATATTTAACTCATTTTTAATATACACTAATTCTATCAATTAAATTGCATATACACTTGATAGTTTAAAACTTTTATTTAAAAAATTTGTTCAAAACGTTTTAGTTTATATAGAAGTGCATTAAATATGAAATAGCCAGCACTTTAGCAGAATTAAGCTTGGCTTTAAACATTTTGTGCTGGAAATAGTAAGGGTATATATTATGAAGTATACAAGTTAGGAGTAAGCACTTGGAGATAATTTTGAGCAATATATTTGAAAAACAAAACGATTCGAATTTGGGACTTAGGTCTTAGGGGTTAGAAGCGAATGAGAAGTACTCCTCCTATTCGAGTGAAAGAGCCGACGGCTAATGAATGAAAAACAAGTGAATATCCGAATAACTCATACATTGCTAATACATAGGCTATTAATCCTATCGAGTCTGCAGACGAGCCAAACAAATCAAAGAGTAATTTAAAGACTAATTATTATAATTATTTGAAACTAATTTGCGTTGTCCTGCAACTAATTTCAGATTAAATTTATATTAATAACTCTAAGTTGAACGGTTGGGTCAGGCACTGCACACAGCACTCGACGATTATATGATTGAAATTTATTTATTTTATTATTTTTCAATAATTAACTCCGAATAGTGTTATAAACAAGTCTATGACAGACGAGAATATATGAGTATTTATTTTTCAACAAACCTACCAATCATTGGGAATATACGAGAACATACTGTAGTAAAAAATTTAGTTTTTATGCTAACATTTAATTATAGGAATAATTTCGAAATTATACGCTTTATACGCATACGAGTTATACTGAAGAGAGGCACTGCCTCTTTCATACGCTATGGCATTACTTGCAATTAATCTAATTCGCCTCAACCTATAAATTGAATCATATTTTAGTTTAAATAAATAAATTAAATCCAATGGCTATAGCTATGGCTATGGCTATGGCAATGGCTAAGAATAGCGAAGATATAAAAATTAGTATTCATTAATAATTTGACAAATGAAAGCATCTCCTGTTGCCGTCGAGTGCGTTAGCACATGACAAATGATGGCAGACTGAGTGATACTGCATCGCTAACATCTAATAACAGGCAAATCTATGCTATTTGCTTACGAGTACGACTAGTTAGCACACACTACCACACACTACTGTAGTATACCTGATATAGCACTAAAGTATAATACTCTAGAGTCTAGAGATTATTAAAGAATACTGCATAACACTGCAGAACAGTACTCCCAATAGTGAACGGCGTCGAGGCTTGGCTTCGATTACATATTCAACACAATTTACTCACTGCTGGAGATTTGCAATGAATTCGAATTAGACATGATAATAAATAGTACAATTTTGAATATTATTTAATATTAACAAGATTGTTTAAGTTTTAATAAAATTTTACAGTTTTTGAAATACTGTAATTGCTATATTTCCAATATATATATATACAGTATATAGATATTATACATCTATTATACGATACCATTAATGTGAACAGTGTATGTTAAAATAGTAATTATTATCTGTGTTAGACTATCTTCAAAATTAGCCTTTTGATTTTTATGTAATTTATGAAGTTTATTTTTGTCTTGGTAAAACAAAACAAAAAGTGTTTCAAAAAACAAGTCAAATATTTGTCTAGAACTGGTAATACCTGTAAATTTGTTAGCATGTAAATGTTGTTAGCATTATTATTATTATTATTATGTTTAATGGAATTTAAATTCATTAGTTGCAGCAACTAAGACACAGCAGTTGTGTCCAAATAAAAAGTGAGAGTTAAGAACAGACATTGTATGATCTTGTTATAAGTTGTCCCTTGATAGTTCTTAATATTTTATCAAGTTCCTCGATGTTTTAGATTGTCGGTACTTTCGGTAAACATTTTTATCTTCAATTTTATTCTGAATCATGCTAAAATCATATAATAGTATATTGTTTTTACCTCTTTTAATTTTTTTTATATAACAATTATTCCTCTACATATAAACAACCATGCACAAACCACAATTTATACGTGAATTTCAATCGTCAATTAAACAAAAACTATACAAGACATTTTAATAAAGCCTTTTCTATTTCACTCTGATTTAAATGTAGAATAAACTGAGTTAAAGAGATTTTACAAAGTAAATGTTTTAACTACAAAATAATTTGTTTAAAAGTTAAAATTTTAATTTAAACATTGTTGGCCAGTTAGATTAACCCAAGAATATTTTTTCACTAATCAGTTCTACTTTAAAATAGCTTCAATATAAGCCTAACAAAGGTTTGGGTCTCGATGCTCAACATTATGCAAATCACAGATATATTTTATAAGTTGCGAGAATTTATTCAAATATTTTTAAATACACAGTAATCTAATTGTGAGTAGATTTAAGTTTAAACATAAAGTCTGAACACGAAGTAATTAGACAGTTCACAAGTTTAGATTAACCCGGCGCGCGCTAGCAGTGTTCATGGTAGTTGAATCTTGGTTTATATGTAATGCCAAATATACTGCATTGATTGCTGGCCAAATATATGATGACTATATTAAGATATTTGAAATTCGAATTTATTTGAATCAAAAAATTCGAGCGAATTGTTTGATGAGTTGAATGCTATAGTATGGTATGGTATGGAATGGTATGGTATGGAATGGTATGGTATGGAATGGTATGGTATGGTATGGTATGGTATGGCATGCTATGCTATGCTATGACCCGCTATGTGTCCGACGATTAATAAATGTGAGAAGTTTTGCAAACATTTTAAGTCTCGATTGTTTGGGACTGTTTGCCACTCATAAGTCTTGAGTCTTGAGTTTGAGTTTTGAGTTTTGAGTCTTCACTTATTGTTGTAATATATAACGAACTACTGGCAGAAATCAGACAATAGCTTAAAATGCATTTTTCATTTCGATTGTATTGTTATTTTGACAAATGATTTGTTTGATTAGTTTAGAGATGAGTTTACATACAGTAGTGTTTAGCATACAATTGATGCAAAGCTTACATTTTTTCATATGCTTTAGCGTTTGAATTAAACAATTTTTTGCAAATAACTGCGATTTTTTTGTTTGTTTTTAAAAATAATATTATATTTAAAAACAGAACTTTATTTTTATATTTCGAATCACTCGTATCAATATTACATATTGCATAGTAAAATAACTGCTTTATTTCGAATTGACAATAAATTAATTGCAGATTTGCAACATTTCAACACCGGAAACAATTTGATTTATTCAAACATTTATATTAATAATATATTATATTTCACAATGATATTTTAAAACAAATACAAAATTAGAATAAAATACATGTATTTTTTAAATTTAAAAAATGCCATAAATGGTTTGCTAAATAAAAAATATAGGTTTCTATCAAAATTGCTACAAATCCCGAACCTATCTTTCCTGTGGATATGAGACACCTTATCGTAAACAGTATTTGATTTAAATTCAGTTTTTAACACAAGAGCTGAGAGCGAGGTTTGTCTGTATTGTAGGTGTAGTTCGAATAATGGCACAAATAATTCACTTTACTGTTAGACATATTAATAGCGAATGCCTAACAGTATTCACGTCTGTCTTAATTGTCATTTGAGAAAAGGCATGAGTTTATCGAAAACAGTTTCACGACATCTGTAGCGCATATTTGATTGTTTGACTCAAACTCTTCCTCTCATCAGTTCATTAGACACTTCACCGCTTCCTCTCTATTCCGCTCTATTCCTCTCTGTTCTTCTCTATTACTATCTAATCTGTATTCTCAGAATAACAGTGTAATAAAAGCAGTTTTTAATATTTCTATATAAAAATTGCAAATACAAAAATTTATATGACTTTAATGAAAATACTACTTTTAAAATGACGATTTCTAACTTTTATCATACAACTTTATATTTAATAAAATAAATGATCGAGGCTAAATTATTTGAATATGAGTCCAGTCCCGGCCATCGGGAGTGTAGACAGAGAACTGCCTAAAGCCAACAATTATCTCATTTTGCGTTTAGTTCTTAACTTAATCGCAAAACTCTTCGAACGTTTAATATAAGTTTAAAAAACCTATAAAATTGTGAATTGAGTTAAAAGCAAAAATTGTGTGAATTAGCAATATCTTGGGTCTGGAGAGTGGACGCAAGGGGTGGAACGGGTGGAACGGGTGGAATGGACGGAATAGATTGAATGGTTTCGATGCAATTGTTGAGTTACGTAATGAGATCATCACTAAACTGAATGCCTTCGCCATCGCTCTCTAGTATCAAATCAAACGCGTCTTCGAGACTGTCGTCGGCCGAGAAGTCTGGCCAACCGTTTGATTTGAGTGATTCGAGAGATTGGAGAGATTCGGTTTCGGTAGTGGACGGGGAACTACACGGCAGGTCTGAGGAGCCGCAGCTGGAGGGCCGGTGCATGAGGAGGTGGTTGTCGAAAGGCAGACCACTGAGCAATGAGGACATCGCAGCGCACGAAGTGAGTGAAAAGCGATTGCTTTCGCAGTCATTGCCGGCATTACTGGCGTTGGCTTCGGCTTCGAGAGCTGATTGACTGCTTTGCATGTCTTCGGCGTCCGATTGCTTGAGTATTTGAGTTAAGGCCGCGATGTAGTTGACGGCCAGACGTAATGTTGTGATTTTGGTTAGTTTCGAGTTCTGTTTCTCCTCTTCTTCTTCCTCCTCCTCCTCTTCGAGAGAGGCCGGGAATTCCGGCACTACTTTCCTCAGCTCTTCGAACGCAATATTCATTTCCTAAATTCACATTCAATTGATTAGATTTCTCGATTCGATTAACTTGCTATTCATTTAGCGTTTACACAGTTCGCTATGCAGAGTGTGAGGAGTTGTTTAAGAGAATTTGAATTAATGCTTAAATAATTACAAAATTATTTTTATCTAACATTTTCAGAAGTGGCTTAAAATTTGCAAAACGAACTAAAATGAGAAATAAATGTATTAATCAAATAGCAAGTTCTTATCTAAATTTTTGCTTAACGCTTGACAGACACGCAAACTGTGCCTCCAATTGATTAAATAGAAAGAAATTTGAAATTAAGTCGAAATAAGATTTAAATTTGAGATTTAAATGAGAAAAAGCGAGGATTTGTGACGAAAGACAACTATTTGAGCCATTGATAGATTGAAGTGTCGGCCCATTAGAGACAGACGGACGGGAGCGGAGACTGGAGACTGGGCTGGAGATAGCGAGAGAGGAAACCTGGCATAAAAGCACAGGTAGGCTCACCTGCATTCTGCACCGTTCCCTCAAGTTTGCTGTTTTGCGCCTATATTTGCTGAGCGGTGGCGGCCTTTGCTTCGGTTTCGGTCTTTTCGGCTCTTTCTTCCGCTTTTCGGTTTCGATTCGGTTTTGAATCGAACGAACCCTTAGATTGTATTTATCCAAAGCAGGGATCTTGAGCTCATCCGACGAACAGGTGCTCCTCTGGTGCTCACTTTGCGACTCTTCCTCTTCTCGCTCTTCCAGCACACTCTCCATCCGAGTTATAGCGACTTTTTCGCAAATCACAGGAATAGCTGTTTCTCGCAATTCCATCGTTAGCTCACTTCGACACTTAGACACACATTAAATGCGGTTCAAGTGCTTCACTCGAAGAGAGCGAATAATATAGACTTTTGTGAATAATCTTCTGATTCACTCGTCAGGAATGAGTTGTTGAGCTGAAAACGAGACTCTTGTGCAGCACCGCCTCGACACTAGTCTAAGAGTCAATTGGGATGTTTGACAATGAGTTGGAGAACCGAGACTCGAGTGTTCGCGTCTTCTCAGCACTTGGAGCCGGCGATGGCACTGCAAAGTGCATTGACGAGCACTAGACTGAGTAGTGAAACACTCCCATCATTTGAAGAAATGGCATAGAGTTCTCACTAATGCGTTTGGTGTTGAGAATGTTGGCAAAGTTGCTAATCTCGGAGTGTGTGCTCTCTTCTGCTCTCTTATGCCCTGATCTGAACGCCCTTAATATGATTGAAAACTGCAGTACTTTTCGCTAACGTCTGCTCAACGGGACGAGAGAGAGGAGAGGACTGGCGGAGAGGACTGGCGGAGAGGACTGGCGGATAGGACTGGTGTTGTGGTGTTGTAGCACAGGTTGGAATGACTTGCGTTGACCTTAGGTTTACAATTTAACGCCAACTACGCCCTGAATAATCATTGATTTAGTCGAACGGCTATAGCGTTTCGATACAAACACTGATTTGCAGATTCGTGTAGAGAAGCGAAGAATGCTTTTGAGTTATGATTTGTTTTTCAAACTTAACTTTAATCGAATTCTTCGCTGATATTAATACTTATCAAACACTTATCACATCTAAAAACTAAGTTTAGAGTTACGACAAAATAAAAAGATTTTTTTAATAGCAATAAGTGTGTTGTTGGTGAGACGGCACGAGTATGAGAGGTATGATAAGAAAAGCGAAAATCTTCTCAACACAACCGGAATGAACAACAGTTTGCGCTCATATGCTCTCTCATCGCAACTGAGTGAACGAAGCTTTGAAAAGTTGGAACGCGTTTAGCAGTTTAGCAGCGGTAGGGCTAGTCTTACCGTCTCAGTCGCATACCGGGGCGGTATCTATGCATAGCTTCTACTATACACTCGCAAACCAGTCAATATTCATAAACTTTATACTGTATTCTATGTACACTATACACTATGTAGCATACAGTAAACTAGTATATTTGTGTATTTTACATTTTATTCACTTTAATTTTTAATATTATAAATGGAACTTGACAAGTATTAGAAGTAACTTATAAATGGTATAGTAGATTATTAGCAATTAGCAAAATTGCAAAATTTATACAATTTAGTGCTATCAATGATCATGGTAACTTGGCTATGGTTAAATATTGTATATAGTTTATTTTTTTAACCAATCTATTTAGCTTATAAATATTTATAAATTATATTAAATAACTTACAAATTATTAAGTTATAATTGTAAAAAGTATTGGAATAATATTGCAGATAAGAATAGGCAAAATTTACCAATAACATTTTACGCAGTTAAATTTCTGTAGTTTTATATACCGGTAAATTATATTACAAAATTTAAGCATTTTAAGTCTAAGTTTCGGATTACATTATATAGATTAATTTAAAGATTTGTCAATTTGAAAATTATTTTTATTTAGAAGAAATATAAGTATTTTCTTACTAATATTTATTCTACTAATATCTATTTAGTTTAAATTATAAATTTAAACATAATACATAATTTTAGATATTTAAACAAGTATAGTTATAAATTCTTTAATAAATAGGTTTAACAAATGCTTTTGTTTTTAAATTTAAAAATTAAACGGAAGTTTTAATAATTGATTTATTTGTAAAACGATTAAATTTACACTGCATTAAATTAGGCCGCGACCGGGTTTAGGCGATTTGCAGCTACATCTGAAAGCAGGTAATGTCAGGTAATGTCAGTTTTTAATTATACTATACTATAGCCTAATGTAACGTTTATTCAATGTAAATAAATTTCAAATAAATGTTATGTTAATAAATGAGAGACGGCTTAGGAATTAATTTTAATGAAATTCATTCATAAAATTGTTGATATCCTACGCAAAACGACGCAAAACTTACTTCTAAAACACAAATATGTTTTTACAGAATATCGACGATAGTTAATGATATCTGAATACAGGTATAATACTGTATAATATACAGTGTATATTGTGCAAAGTATATACATGTACCGGTATTTATAAAACTAAAAATTGTACTGCTTAGTGTATGAGTTGAAGAGTTTTGGTTGAATTGTGTTTAGCATGAATGACTGGTTTAGCTGATTTGAGAAGAGGAGAGTAGCCACACGTAGTACTATAATCGCAAAGCTTGCAGCGGTTCTCCACTTTTATTATCACTTAATCTCAATCTCAAGCCTCTGAGCGAAGACTTTTCATTCATAAAAACACAACTTATGCTCATATTTGGGCAAATGGCTCAACACATAAATTATTGCAAAAAGTAGTTATCATTTAAAGTCTTGCCTATAAGACAGCAACGTTTGGAAAGTGTAGGCGATTTTGAGTTGTCCTCCAAAAGGCTTATAATAAATGAATTACAAAACAGAATATGATGATAATAAAATGATTGAATTTTGGTACTACAATCATGCCAACTTACCATTAGTAAACTCTTTCCCTACACCATTCCAATACATCCAATACATCCAATACTTCGACACTCAAACACATGCCATTGATAAACCAATTGTTAAGAAGAATACACTCAACACTTCTCGTCGAACCAACAAAACACGTCTCTCTCTCTCTCTCTCTCTCTCTCTCTCTCTCTCTCTCTCTCTCTCTCTCTCTCTCTCTCTCAATAAAAATGAAGTGAATGAATGAGATATAAATTGTAGAGATTGGTAGAGCGCGTGGGCCGGCGGAAAGGCAGCACAAGGTGTAGCTACACTAAACATTTGGTTGAGTCGGTTTGGGTTTGCAGAGGCAATGCCAGAAGAGTGCGTCCATTACTTGTGATGTGTATTTCAATCTACAAATTGAAGACTTCAAGCAATTCGATGTAAGGTTTTGTTCGCCGAGTTTGCAGAACGTGACTCTCAAATGAATGAAACAAATTTCGCTAAACGTTTCAAACTTTCGATTTACTATTTACTGTTCGCTATAACGTATTGTAAATGCTATTTAAATCATTGCTTCAAATCTTCGTTCAATCGCTAACTAATCAGAAATAACAACATTTTTACAATAAACCAAAAAATTTTATTTTCAAAACTAAGATTTTGTTTTTGATAAATCAAAAATTAATTTTAAAAAAACAATTTTTTATCAAAATAAGTATATCGACTGTTACTCTAAAAATCAGAATTGAGAAAAATGTAAATTGTAAGCCAACCCACGCACTACGCCATCGATTATAAGATTGAGATTTATTTGTCAAACTTTTCGCTCAACTTCTTAATACACCCTTTTATATGTTTACATTTATTGTTTCTAGAACACTCTATTCAAGTAAATGCAGTCAAAATTTACCATTATCTTCCGTCTCAGCAATATAGGGATAAATAGATCTTGATTTTAATTGAAAATAAAGCACAGTATACAGCAGAATAGAGGAATAGTAACTAAATTTATGTGTTAAAAACTTATTTTTAGAAATCCATACATATTATAAAGTATAATAAAATTGTAGCTTTATCATTAAACATAACATAAGAAAATAAGCTAGAAAGCTATTAACATTTTATTTGTTAAATTGTTGTAATTACTGAATAAAATCTAAACACTATATTATACACTGACCATTAGAAGTCTGTGCTCCAAATCAATGTAGTAATGATATGGCCCGGAACAAATTTTAGACTGTAATATCGCTAGATGGTGCCAAAGTTAATAAATATATAATAAGTTATTATTAATAACTTTTCTGACAATATATATTTTACTAATTAGATAATGCTAAATCTGAAAATGTTGTTTGTATTTTGACATTTTATCTAATATAAAAGTTACTAGCCAAAAATATCTACTTATTACAATATTTGCACAATAACTGCATCAAAATGCAAAATTTCATGAATATTACCCAGTTACTCTCAGAAATATTAAAAGAATATCTAAATTAGTAATTTTAAAAAATGGCAATTTATTAGAACGTTGCTCTTAACATTTAACATAACTAATTCTGTAATTAAAATTGTTATTTAAAAAAATTATGTATAGCTTAAATTTTCAATCCTGACTTTAGAATATATAAAATTTACAATGTATAAATTACAACTTATCAAAATATTAAATAATATTAAATAATTAAGTTGATATTTTGATTTAAGAAGTATGCAAATGTAAATCAATTTTTTTAAATTATAAATTACCATTCTACTTTATGTATGTTTGGAAAATTAATAATGTATAAAATAATAATTAAAAACATTTTATGAACGTAATTTGTGTTTTTGACCTAATTAATTTAATAGATTTAAATTTATTTATATTTATTTACACGAGTAAGTTAAATTTTTTAGAAATTTTATAGTTTACCCGCTAGGGAGGGTCGCTAATTGTTGGAAAAACTTTAAATTTATTATTATTAAGTAATTATATATAAAATAAAAATGAAAAAGTTTAAATTATTAATTATTTGGTGTGGTAAATGACACACTGAGATATGTGATTATGCTAAATTAGTTTAAGGGTATACATGTCATTATAATATTAATAATCTTTTTGATATTAGGTTACTTTAATAAAAAGCAGCCAGCTATTTTTGGAATTACTCAAAAACGGCTTGAGATATTTGAGCGAGGTAAAAAGCATTTTGAAGATCCATTTAATTAGCTTCTAACATGATAAAATATTTTCTCCTAAAATTTTACCCAGTACAAAATATTGAATGTTTTGCAAACCACATATGCCCAGCCTTACTCATAATAGCTAGATCAATTTTTCAACAACATTTTTTGTAAAGGACATTTTAAAGTTTAATTTGATATATAAAACATTAAAGTTGAATTAATAATTCCAGAGCTACACGTTTCAAAGATTGCCAATATTGCCATTTTTCGGCTATTTTGTACAATTTTGAATAAATAAGACATTTTTCCATAATTACTCGAATGCAAATACTGAACGAAATTAATCAAAAATATGAAAGTATTAGAAAAATGGCAATATTAGCAATCTTTGAAGGCGTGTAGTTCTGGAATTACTAATTTGACTTTAATTTTTTATATATCAAATTAAATTTTAAAATGTTCTTTACAAAAAATGTTGTTGGAAAATTGATCTAGCTATTATGAGTAAGGCTGGGCATATGTGGTTTGCAAAACCTTCAATATTTTGTACTGGGTAGAATTTTAGGAGAAAATATTTTATCATGTTAGAAGCTAATTAAATGGATCTTTAAAATGCTTTTACCTCGCTCACATATCTCAAGCCGTTTTCGAGTAATTCCAAAAATAGCTGGCTGCTTTTTATTAAAGTAACCTAATAATAGTTTGTCAATAATATTTTAATAAGATAAGTTACATACTTTTCCACTTTTAGCAAAACAAGTTACCCTTTATACTTATATCTGATATACTTAGCGTTCGTTATTTTACGTAAAATAAATTTTTGATGTAAAATTACACTTAATTTTACATGTAAGTTTGTAAAATTACAAAAATAGATGTAAAATTACAAAATACCTAAGTATTTGTTAATTAATTCATTTATTACCACAAATATTATTCATCATTATTATATCTATTACGTTTAGAAATTAAATAAAATAATGATTAATAATTTATTGCGTTTTAAAATAAATTTGGCTTGTTAAGTAAAGTTCTCGTAATTATATTTATGTTAATCTTTAAATATTTGACTTAATTTCGAAATTTATTTGCTTTAAAAACTTGCAATTCATTTATACAACTAATTAAGTGTATTTTTTGTAATTAAACTATTGTTTATTTCTATGAAATGTAAAAATACTTTATTTTTATCAGTTTTATTTTACATCATTTTGTAAGATAAATAAAACTCTCTGTAAAATTACGAATATTACGTGTAATTTTACACTGTAAAATTACCAATTTTACAAAGATACTGTAAGAACGCTAGATATACTATAATAATAAAATATTATAATCAATGCATATTTAAGTTAATATACGTAAGTATATAATATCAATAGCATGCGTAAATTAAGAGTAATCTCATATTAGTATTATGAACTTTAAAATTTTGGGTGGAATTTAATGATAAGAATGTGTAAAATGTTTTTAGTTTTGAGGACTATTTCCGCTCATCGTTTCTAAACTGAGTTTCACTTTTCAATCAATTTCTAATTTAACTGAAAACCTATACATTGTATACAACAATCAAATGATGAATAGTTTGCGGTAACAGTCGAACCCAACTTCTATAATGAGATGCCATTTGTTGGCCGTTATGGGCGAAGTATAGACAATGAAAATAAAATTATATATTTTCGACAATAAGTTAAACACTTATTTAATATTTTGCATTTCCGTTTGTTATTAGTTCTGGAAAAGCAAGTTTGCAGTTTTTTATCGAAATATATATATATACTGTACATTATAATTCAGACTAAAACTTTTTGCCAAACATATTTACATGTAATTTTAAAAAATACAAACTTATCCTAAATCATTCATTTTTATAATTTTAACATAAATAAATGTAATAATCAACAACGCATTCTCTAGCAAATATTTTTTTAGTTAAATATAATGAAAATTTTAATATGCTACAGTTTATAATATAAAGTAGCTTATTAAATAAATGTTGACTAAAAACTAATTTGTGTAAAATCTCATCATTTTAAATGTTTGCTATTTTTATTCTTGAAAAATATTTTACCTAATATAAAGTTTAATTTTGTTTTAAATTTTATAATTTAACTGAATAATTTTAGTAAACTTAATTATTAAAACTAACACTAACGGTAAAATAAATACTCTGTACTGTTATAAATTTTATTATAAATATTTAAAATATAACTTTATATTTTAAATTACAATGATAAAAACTGCATCTAGGTAATAAAATAACATTTTCCTCGACTCAGAAATTTAGGTTAAATTAATAATTCATCTGCTTAATTTAATTTTGGTCATAATTAAACTCCTACACAAATTACATATAATTGTTTTATTAAAATACGCAAATAAAATAAAATGTTAAAAGTTTAACTATTTACTGATTAAAAGTTAAGTTAGATTTAACATTTTTATTTGGTATAATATTTTTTGCCATCACATGGATTTTACAATAAACAGAATATATAATCGTTAATACCTGTATCTGTATTATAATTTTATAAAATCTATAACATATATACTTAGTAACATTTTTAAAATTTACAATTTTTGAACACTAACTTAATATTTTAAACTATATTTTTAAAAATTACTATTATGATTATTTGTTAAGTTTTTTTTTTTTTTTTTTTTTTTTTTTTTTTTTATAATTAAATTTTTT
>JAQIXC010001571.1:0-14087 GCA_034697605.1 Metabelba pulverosa
AAATCAAATATGACAAAGTCGAATATGACAAAGTCGAATATGACAAAGTCGAATATGACAAAGTCGAATATGACAAAACGCTGTCGACTATTAATTGATAGGGCAAATTTATCCCCGACATGCCTAAAATTTATGTCAAATAATGTTACTCTAAGTGTTCATATCCCCAATTGTACTATGTTTACTTATTATTGTTTTTCGATCACTTGGCGTAAAAAAATTAATTTCTTAAAAAAACTTGGGGAACACACATTCGGTAAAAGTGAATCCCCCGAATTCAATATTAAAATAAAAATAGATACAGCACATTGAGTTGAAATTAATCATGGTAAATATATTTCCATTTCTAGTGGCGGTAAAGCCAAAAATCAATATTTTATGTTTTTTAATTAATAAGGTTATATACCTCCATAAATAGTAGCTTTTAAGATATAGCATATGACAATATGACAAAGTCGAATATGACAAAGTAATAATAACAAATGCTGATATACATTGTCTAGAGTAGCTTACCATTAATGGTAAGCATGCCAAGTTTCGTCAAACTACGACTGGTAAAATTTGAGATTTTACTTCTAGTGCATTGACTGGTAGTTGGCTTCACTGCAATGGACGCAAATCTCCCCACTGGCCAAAATGCTGATATACATTGTCTAGAGTAGCCCATTAGTGATAAGCATAGGATAACAACCTAGGCCACCGGTGGCCTATTTTGTATATGCCGCTTATGGAGTATTTTATTGATAGAAATATTATTCAGAAATACTATTACAATATTTGATGAGTTGGTTTATAAATTAACAGTTTATATTAATAAATAATTTAAGTTTATATAAGTTAATTTAAATTAAACAAACATTACTTTGTATAATTATATAAAATTTTGTAATCTGTTTCATAACTAGAACAAGCAATTTTAAGCATGATTTTAAATTACTGTGTTTTATAGTAGTTCCTTTTCGCTTTTTCTAAATTTAAGCTTAGTAAAACTTTTGTTCGCAAATTATTTTTGAATCTGAAATTCGGCTACATTTATGTGTATTTAACCTCACATTAAATTTTCTAAACGATCTGTTAATAATCGATTACATTGTAACTTTATTAGTGGCATTTGGTAAACAAATTAAATTATCATTCAATATAGTTTAGATGTGTATTGTGGATTATGGACTACTCAAAGCAAAATATAAACAAACGATGTATGTGAAAGGTTTAAAATATTTAGCGTTAAACATGCTTAATTTTACACTAATAACGCTAGCAGTTTATATGTAATTTTTAAAAAATGTTATCCTATGGTGATAAGCATGCCAAGTTTCAGCAAACTACGACTGGTAGAATTTGAGATTTTACGTCTGGTGCATTGACTGGTAGTTGCAATATTTATATTTGCCCAAAGTTTTGATTATTTGCTATATTACTAACTTGCTAAATTTCTAATTTTAAATTACATTTGAACTTGATAATCAAAGGTATTTGATATTAATAGTAATTTTTGTTTAATTATCAAATTGACAATTATTTTATTTAAAATTATTTGTAATTTTTATTTTACATTTCATAATAAGTGAAATGATATACAGATTTTAGCTGTACTGATGAGTCTTTATAAGACGAAACCATATCACTATTATCATATTCGACCTTGTCATATTCGACTTTGTATTATTTAATTTAGTTTAATATTAAAATATTAGTTTTTCATGTATACATTGAAGCCCACTTTACGCTTATAGTGCAAGTATGTGCTATTTTGAGTCAAAATCCATCCGATTTACAGCCTAGCTAATTAGTACTTATATTGAATTGTTTTTAAAAATTATCCGAATACACCCTTTGTATAAATTGTTCAATATTAATAAAGAAAATATTTGAATTATATTACATTTATTGATAAGCACATATAAGTTAGTAATTTAACATGCTTATTTGAAAGATATAATTAAAAGGAAAATTGTGCAATTGGAACTATAAGTTTGAGCTTAATAGTTTTTGCTAGCTTAGCTTCGTTTGGGTCTATTGCTGGTTATGGGTACTTACAATATATAACTTTATTTATTAATTTTGCAAAAAAAAACCTTTTGAATGCGCGTTGAGACCCAACTAGAAAACATCCTCTGCTTAGTAGATGCCATAAAAAAATTTTATCCAGACACATTTTGAGAGAAACATTCAAATCGGGGTTGAAAATGAAAATTGTGGTACAATTCCCATAGAAGTCGAAATTCTTCGATATCTCGAAAACTATCAAGCTAAAAATTATTGTTCCAATTGCACAATTGGCCTTTTAGTTAGACCTTTCAAATAAACATGCTAAATTACTATATACTGTATGCTTATTAATAAATGTACTTTCTAATTAGCCTAAATTTCCATGTTAAATTGCAAATTACCTAAAAACTATGTTTTACAAAATGGTTGCTAAAATGAGTACAACTTAATTGCAAAAATTCTTAATTGTAAAAATTGTATTTTTGTAACAGTTGCATGTTGACTAAATAGTGATATGAAACAACTTTTAACACGTACAACTAAAACAGTAGCAATAGTAACAATTGCAGTAAAACGAAAAATTCGAAACTTTGTAGCAATTGATATATTAATAGCCATTATTCGGATTTAAAAACCTCTCCCTTTAGTTCTTCCCCTATAACAGCTTTCATACATAAAGTACAATCTGATTGGCAATGGGATTCACACATTATGGTAATTAAAATGGAACATAATTTGTAACTTGCTTTTGGTAAGTAAACTGTACTTTATGTATGAAAGCTGTTATAGGGAAAGAACTGAAGGGGAGAGGTATTTAAATGGGAATAATGGCCATAACTTTCTTCACATATTTATTCAGTGCATGTGATGTGTTGTGTCGAACAGAGAGGGCAGAAGTTTCAGGTTAGAAGTTTTATTACTTAGAATTTCTAAGTTAGAAATAATTAAAACTAAAGAATTTTAAAAAGCAATTGTAAAATCATAAGCAAAATAAACAACAAGATAAAAGTTTTGCAAGTTACACAGTTATCTGGTTTTAGAGCATATATAGTAAATTTTATACTGTTTATACAAATTACAAATATTTATGAATAAAAATACTGAGTAAAAATAACATTTTAGTAATTTTTAATAATATTCTTTACATAAGTAGTTTATACGTATTTTGTATAAATAATATAAAATGTTTTAAAACCAGCTAACTGTGTAACTTAGAAAACTTTTATCAAGTTTATTTTGCATACGATTCGACAATTAAACTAAAAGTCCGTTTTTCGCATATATTGTGCGAAAGAATGGATTGAGATGTGAGTCGAGAAGGCATTGCAATTGCGATTCGCATTGAAATGCATTTATTTCATAACGAAAACGACATTTTCGGACCAAAAACTAAAATAATAATAAACGAGAAACTGGTTATGGCGTAGAACTGGAGGGCAGAGTAGACGCGAACGCATTGGCAAAGCTTTCAAAGCAATTCACATCTCCTCTCTCTCTCTCTCTCTCTCTCTCTCTCTCTCTCGCTCGCTCTCCGTCGCTCCCGCATTGAGTGCAGCGACTGCCGCCATCCCTCCCGTCCGCCATAGGAAGGAGCGCTGGCCCAGCGAGTGGTGGATCGTATCGTTGGGTACCTGGCGTTCAAACCTGGCGTTCAAACCTGAAATTCAATTTCGATGCAGGAGTGGTCCACTACTGGTGCACAAAGAGAGCACAGGGCTGTGCGGGCTGTGAGGCTGTCTTACTCGCGCTAGCATTCCGGTTGTGCTGCGGTTGCGCCGTCGCTCAGGCAGGCAGAGGCCGAGCAGGCAGTGGAGAGGCAGAACAGAACCACTTGTATGCGTGTGTATGCGTGTAAAGCAAAGTTATTGTCAAAACTTTTCACTACATATTGTACTCAAATGACATGGGATCACAAGTTTCGGTCATTCAATTCGGATTATTAAACATTCTATTCCTCCTATTCCTCGCATCCATTCCACACATCGACGCCAACACTGGAATCGGTATGAATTTCGGCCGACGAGTCGGTCTAACCGTCAATTGCAGTCTCTCTAAGGTTCGATGTGTCCCTCAATTTGTTTCGCGCAAACATTGCTATCTTATATATATAGCAATGTGAATGTTTTTGCACAGTATAAATGTATGCAGACTACTCACTACTCCCGAGTCCATTTCGTTCGGATCTAATACTAAACCAGTTTTCGATTTAATTTTTACCAAATATTTCGACTATTCTTACGAATCGGACTCCGAAAATGTCGGTTTCATTACGAATGTATGCAAATACCGAATAATATAAATAAAATGCAATAAATATTTGCATACATTGAGAGAACATGTCTTCGTATAAATCGATAGAATATTTCGTTTTTATTTCACTTTAATTATTAAAATGCAGCTAAAGATCAATGAGTTCTCATTTGACGTTTTGCGGCTCAGAATTGCATAGAAAATAGGCTAAACATCTCGATATCATTAACGCTATTAAATAGTTTTTTCCGATTGATTATAGTATACCGATTATACCGATTATACGAATTATGGTGTATTTCTATTTGTACCGTCAGATTCATTCGAATTTATAGCCTTTTCACCAAAAGTTTATTCGCAGTCAGAAACTGAGCCCTAATATCGCAGGCAATGTGTGTTAGGGTTAGGTTTGGCTCGAATAGCGAAAACGAGATTTAGTCGCCAATTGATGACATTTTTCGAGCCAATCGATTGCCATTCAATCTATATTTCATACGTTTTCCCACAATATTATCGCTTATAATAGCGTTAATACAGTTTTTGCTTATTAATACTTGGCTTTAAATTAGGACAAGAGATTAGAAAGAAATTTATTCGAAATATATGTTTTGAGAAAACTTTTGGCAAAAATCAAATTTGAATATATTTAGTGAGAAACCGAAACATTGAATAACTTAGAAGTCGATTGTCTCGAAGCGAACTTTGGATTGCTTTTCGCAGAACTCGTCGAAAAGTCTTATTTGTTTTATTTGTCTAAACACTAGTCGAGACATTGAATTCAATTAATTAATGGCAAATGTGTTCAAACAGTCAAACAGAGAGTCTATTCCTTCAGAAGTTTATTTGTCTCAAACTCGCCATCTGTGCGATGAACTCAAGACTCGACGAGAGACGTGACAAACGTAGTCATACCGGTTAGACTGGACACCCTCCCAGCCCATTGTTTCTAGCAACCGCTTCAGCTACACAATGCCCCGGGCAGTTCATGTTAATATTGTTCTCCATTCTCTCAATTCACTACTTTTGCCCAATTATCCCAAACACTGCTTAGAATTACTAATGATTTGGAATAATGTGTAGAAAAATCGGAACCGAATTGGCAGTCGAACGCCAATACTAAAGGCACTGATGTGATGGACATAAGTTATAAGCAGTTATAAACACGTTGTCTGGCTTCAGCTTAGCAGTATAGGACCGGGAGGGCAAGGAGCTTGTGTTGAATCTCGTTTGCGAATAGGTTTGATAAGGGCATAAATTTAAACATGTCAGATTTGGAAAATGTTGATTCGTAGTCAATAACTGTTATTAAGAGCTCTCTCTCAGCTCCTCTCCTGTCGTCTCTGTATCTATTGGTGTGTTTTTGTCAAACGTTCGGTGCATTTCGAACTCGTCTCAACTCGAGCTGAGCTAAACTCCTAAACTGATTGTACGCTTATATGCGATGATGAATGAGATAAACATTTTTGAAGTCTTGAATTCCATTATGAAGTTTGGATTTTAAGGTAGAGCTGGTATTAGAGATTAGTTTAGAAATTGATTGCATTAAAGAAAAAGGTTCAGTCATTCAGTGCTGAGCCTCAGCTTCAGCCGCATTGCAAGCAATTAGAGATTCGCCCAAATTTGGAGCTCAACTCCACTCAACTCGACTCAACTCATCCAATATATCGAGAATAAGTCAAAACGAGTTTCTCTGTTCAGGCTATGGCTAACGTATAATAATATTCTCTAATTTTAATAGTTGTAACAAATATAACGAATTTTATTTTTGGGTGTTTTCGTACAGCCGTAGCTGGTGTAGCAGTGCGTATGTGTCTGAACTGCCTGTGCCTGTGCCTGTGCCTGTGCCTGTGCCTGTCCTGCATTTATTAAACATCGAAGGGTGTGTTACTCGAAAATAATACCCAAACAGCAGATTCGGGCAAAAGAACTAATCTTTTGACGAATAGATGCTGGCGTTTGCAGAGACTGCTGCTCAGGTGCCCGAGTGCGCGCTCAGCTCGAATTGTATCATACTTATGGTCATTATGCTATTCGACGCATACAGATAGTTATGAAGGGATGGGCGACTGCTAGATCTCAGGCCGAGAAGACACTTATTTGCCTTCTTTGCCACATAAGTGTTTGCCTAAAGTATATCTATTTTGCAATTAATACTTCGGTTCCTATTGCGGGAAAACAATAAATATTTTCTCATTGAATTGTATTATATTTAAAAGCTGGATTTAAGTAATGAATATTCTATTTTTAATTCTGACATGTCATTTTTAATGCACTGTATTTTTAAGACATTAAGCAGCAGTTGATTACTTTACAGTACTTTATATGAACTATTTTGTGTAGGTTAAAATTATATAAGATTAATATAAAGATTGATTTAGTTTAAATGACCTGAAACTTTTGTTTGATACGGAGCAAAATCATATTTCAAAATTGACCATGTATGCCCTATAATAGTAGCAGTGAACTGAGTGGAAGTTTGCAAATACTGATGTGTAGTCCAAGTAGTTGTGGAGTTGACTAGTTGTGTCCCCACTCTAGGAGGGCCTGAAGCGCATCACAATTCAAGGACACTCTCTCTCGACTGTAATTTCTAAACTAATCTTAAAATTTATGCGAATGTCTGTCATTTACTTTGCCCTCTCTCTCGCTCTCCCCTCCCAACCCCCGTTCCCTCCGCACACTCCGCGCTCTCCTCTCACTTCACTCATGATTACACCAAACTTCGAGTCCAACTAATTCCGAGCCATTTCTCTGAAGCAATTTGCGCCAACGGCTCAGCACTGCCTCCCTCTCTGCCAGCCCCGACTACCTGCCCCACGAACCGTGCGCTGGACTCTCTTACCATTTCCTTTGTGCTCTCAAGTGCTTTCGAAAGGAAATAACAATGCCTTCACTTTTTACCCTGATCGTTTCGCTCCAGCCATCTGTTTACTTACCAGAGCCACCAGTGCCGGAGTGAGCGCCAGTGCCACTACCTGTGCCACTACCTGTGCCACTACCACTCCACTACGCTCTGTCCAATGCCTCGGTTGCCTCCAATGAGGAGCGACTGCGAGACAAAACAAGTCGACTCACTATTAGCTCTTTTATTAAAACTCACGTTTCCTATGCCTTCCTATGCCTTATCAATGAATTAAATGACGGTTTGAATAAATCAAAGCTCACAAACGCATCCAATATATCGCTTGAAAAAGTCTTTTTACACATTCGTTCTGCTCTACACTTGTAGTATACCTGTAGTACTATTACCTGAAGTACTCCACTCTCCGCTACCCATTATATAGTATCACACAATTGAATCAAACAATTAAAGCTCAAGATTTTGGCTCAGCTTACGATTGTTTAAACCTCTATTGTTCGCCTCTTTGTCTCATTGCTTCTCTATCTTCTCTTAGACTATACTCTTTACTATGTATTCTACACTGTATACTGTACTATACACTACATATTCACTGTACACTGTATATTCTTTTATCATGGTCTAAGTCTGGAGATCTTTGTTTTATATCATATGAATCATATAACTCGAGATATGCATTGAATAATTGTTTGCATTAGATAAGCAAAGATGGCATCAATTTAATTGAATTGTTGGTAATTGAAAGCATGATTTGTTTATTATTCGATATTCTCATTGATAAAATCACGATATATTTATACTATAGTGTATATACTATATATAATGTATAATATAATATTAGCCTGTATAATATAGTGGAGTAGTGGTAAACCGATGTTAGCGTAGACTTGAATTTCATTGGAAAAGCAGTTCTGAATATTTGATTTAAACATAAAATTAGTTAATAATTGTTTGCAGAGAATCGACTAAACATTTTGATATCGCAATACAATTCAATGCAATCGAGAAATGCAATCGAGAAATGCAATCGAGAGATGCGATCGAATCGATGAATGTGTTTGCATACGAGATGTTGAGCGCACGGAAGTCTGACCTCTGCTGCACTGGTAGTAACTATTCGAGAGTTTGCTCCTGAAAGCAGTTATTTGATGTCAAAAACAAACTATACTTAACTCTATTCTATCACAACTTTAATAGTGTGTATCTGAGAGTTGAGAGTTATTCCAGATTTTCATATTATCTATACTTCGAGGCAGTGATTGTCATAAAATCAATGATCGCATCAGTGCATCGACTAAGAGCTCCTATTCCCAGCCCTCGAGCACTGCCGGCGGCCCCTAAGCACTCGAACACTTGATATGTTGTAATAAAATATCTAAAAAAATATTTTCGGTTTGCAAAAGGTGTTGGATCTGAACCACTCCCTCAGCCGACGGGCAGTAAGGATGCGGTTGAAGGCGAAACGATTCGACTCGACTGCCGCTTCGACCCTCAACTGCTCGGCACGAATGCGAACAAATTGATCTTTTACTGGCACCGCACCAACAACCTCAAGACCGACCCGGTCGCCATCAACGAGAACCCACTCGAGTCCGACTACAGCGTCGAACACAACACAGGCGAGGGCAAGTATGACCTCCTGATCAAGCGGGCCCAGTACGACCGAGACAACGGCCAGTTCGAGTGCAAGATCAAGGAGGCCGGCAATGGCGCCGAAGTCAAGAGTCTTTCATATGTCGTTACGATTCTCAGTATGAATTGCTTTGCCTTTACATTTAAAATCCAATTAATCGGTTAATTCATATTTAATTCAAACCGTATAGTTCCTCCCGGCCCGCCGATCATTACTCCGACCAATCCTATAGCACGAGAAGGAGAACCATTTGAGCTGAGCTGCCTGAGCCAGGGTGGCAGTCCTGACCCTATTATACAATGGTTTCGCGATAACACTCCTTTGGACGGTTTACTAACAAGAGGCGGCACAAGAGATAAGCCGACATTGAATACACTAAAGATTGAACCGTCACTCGAGTCGGATCGTGCGGTCTATCGGTGCACTGTTTGGAACCGAGCGATTAGGGAAGACAAGAGACTGGAAGCTGTCGTTTCTCTTACCGTTCACTGTAAGGCATTTGTCACTTAAGAAGTTTCAGTTGTTGTAACTGTTTTTGCTTTTAGATAAGCCGAGAGTGACTGTCGGGCCGTATAATCCTTTGAAAGTGTCGGTCGACGGCAATGCAGATATGGTGTGTAATGTTGAGTCAAACCCTCCGGTGCGTTCGATACGATGGATGAAAAATGGACAGCTCTTGACCAATACTAATAACCACACAATAATTCGGGTCAAACCTGAAGACTCGGGAAAATACGACTGCGTCGCCGACAACGGCATTGGTGGCACTCCAGCCAAGGAAAGCCTCGAATTGGCAGTTCTTTACGGCCCAAAAGTGAATGTCGTTCCCGAAAGAGAGGCCATAACCGATGAAGTGCTTAACGTTAAATGCAATATAGCTTCGAATCCCAAACCCCATACCGTTGTTTGGCTTAAGGAGACCGACCCGTCCTTCAAACAAACCGGAACCGTATTAGTGCTCAATAGGATTAAAGCTGAAGATTCGGGAAATTACATTTGTGTGGCCAGTACTAGCTTGAAAGCATCGGGTGCTGCTGAAGGAGTGGAACGCACAAGCAATGCGACCGTTCGGATACGGGTTAAGCATAAACCCGGAGAAACCGAAATACTTCCCGTGAATCCCGTGGCTATTGCCGGAAAGCCGTTTACCCTAACATGCCAATCCAAACCTCCTGGTTACCCTGAACCGGAATATAGGTGGTGGCGAGAGGGGCAGGAGCAGCAAGAGTTGGGCCGACGGGTTAACTACACTTTTATCGCTGTACACGTGAGCCAAGAGGGCCGCTATTTTTGTGAGCCGTCGAACGCGTTGGGAAAGGGAAAGATAGGTTCGGTATACCTATCTGTGAACGAATCGCCGCAAATGGTTATATCAATGAAACCCCAGTTCATAGCCAGAGAGGGCGACAAGAATTTCAAACTGACGTGTATTTCGAGATCGAAACCGAAATCCAATGTCGTTTGGCTTCAGAACGACGTCGAGATCAGCGCAGACAGCGGGCAGTTCCGCATCGAGAAGAGGGAACAGATTGAGGACATGAATGTCCACAACATTCAGACCACTTTGCACTTCGAGTCGATGTCCCGCAAAGGCACTAATAGTCTGTCGGCTAACGACAGGGGCCGCTACAGCTGCCTCTTCGACAACGGTATTGGACAGAGCGCTAAGTCCGAGACAGTGCTTCGGATCGAACACTCGCCGGTCGTTAGGCATTCCTATAATAGGGTTGCGTTTGATTTTGGAGAGACTGCTGTGCTCCAGTGCAAGATGTCTGCATACCCGGCCCCGAAGTTCGAGTGGTTTTTTAGGGGAAAAGTTTTGGACAATTATAGCGATCGGTATAACACGAATAGCACCGAAGTAGGCGATGACATACATATTGGTTCCCTCTCTATCCGCAACACTCGAGAAGCCGACTACGGAGACTATACCTGTCGGGCCGTCAACTCTGTTGCTGATGACGACGAGAAGACAATCATAAAATTAGTGAAGAAGTCGGCGCCAGAAATGCCGATGCAGTTGGAAATGGTTGAAGTGCTGTCCGATTCAGTCATTTTACGCTGGATTGAGGGCTTCAACGGAGGCTTTGGAAACACCGAATATGTGGTCACTTATAACGACGGCGAGCGCTGGCGTAACGAGTCCTGTCGTAGTCTCAATCCCTGCAAAATCACTGGCCTTGAGTCGAGGCATGAGTACCAGTTCCGAGTGCTGGCCGTTAACCCTCGCGGTTATAGTCCTTATTCGGAGGACATGCGAGTGACGACTAAAGTGAATCTCAAAGATATGCCAAACGCTTTCGACTCGTTCTACGACAGAGAGAAGAATACTTTGGTCTTCAACGTCGAGGCACACGACGTGTCTCTCAAACTGGTCGCTAAGATTGAGATACGCAATGAGAACAGTCCTGAATGGAAGCAACTGACAGCCGTTCCCATCCTTTCGAATCAAGAGACTGTTTACCTCAAGTCTACGGCCGAAGAGATTAGTGATATTCGAGTGATTTTATGTTTGCAGAGCAACGACTCGTGGTGTGGTTACGAGCATTTGGTTAAAATGGACGGCATATCGGCCCGGGAGGCCCGAAGCATCACAACCGACCATCTCATGAGTGTTGTCCTCATTGCTAGTGTTAGCGCTCTGGCGGTTGTCGTATTGATTCTGTGCTGTTGTTGGAAACGAAGCGATAAAATAACAAAAAAAGATTACGAATCGGACTCAACAACTGGTAGACCCAAAGTGACGACAATTAGTCAACCGTTCTATGCCTCTCATGACAACAACGGTAGGAACCGAACAATACGAGTGTCTTATTCGGCATTTGTTGCCATTTACCTAATCCTTCGATTCGGTTCTTAGGTTTGATGTCAGACGTGGACACATCGAACATAAGTAAGATCTCTCCGCCCATGTATTCGCCGACTGCCGACTCTCTCAACGGACACATCTCTCAAAACTACTACTTGACCGGCGAGGCCAATGACCCGAGTCCTGGTGCCAGCACTGAGACGGGGCAGAGCGAGCTCTGGAATATGATTAAGTCGGATATGATGAACGACAACCCTAACGATAATGGCATGGCCTACCACTCCGGCTATGGCAGCACTCACATGCAAATGGACCCAAACGGCTATCTCGGCTCTTATGGCTATTACCCACACGAAGGCTACCAACCCTTAAGTGAAGAGACGCTGAATATGAACCAAAAGAACAATATGCGTAAGAATTGACCCAATTTTGCATTTATAGCCAAACCGAGTGACAGAACCTAATCAGAACTGATTTGTTTCGCTACAGAAGTGCCATTCTATGACGACATGGGCGCCAACCCGTACGGCACGGCAGTCGGAATGGGGATGGGAGTGGGGATGGGAGTGGGGATGGGGATGGGGATGGAGATGATGAACGAGCCGCTCAACATGAATGACCCGAACCTAATGCCGGCGTTAGGCCCGGCGAACATGAATCACATTCCATATGAAGAGGAGTTGGAGTATTCGACTAATAGGAACGGACGAGTCATTAGGGAAATAATTGTTTAAATTAATTGTTTTAATAACAAATTGTTATAAATTATTGCTCAAAATGCCAAAGCATTCATCAGAATTGAGTAAATTTAGGCCAAAATCAAGTCATCATAACATCAAGACTTATGACTACATCATAACATTAAAAACTATTGTTTTAGTTGTGTTTGCATTCATTTTCATACATTAGTTATAATTTTTTATTCAATTCTATATAACTCATCAAATCATACAAATCTTGATGTAAAGAAACATTGACTCTTTTATACATTGTATAAATTAATTGCTTATATACAGTATATTAGTTGTAATATTAATATTTGTTCATCAGATGACATCATATACTGTGCAATGACTTCAATGACATTCGTTGTATAATTTGCAAAACTTTTGTTGATATATAGTATTTAAATAGTTTTTGAATTCAAATCATATGTTCATTGAAGACATTCGAAGCCGAATATTGTACTTAAAATATACTGCGATCTCATTATCGACTTAATTACCACTTAAATGCAATTTATGTGCCTTTTATTCAATCAATTTATACAGAGTAACAAATTCTGCCATTTCTAGCATTCCATTTTGAAATGTTTTTATACAATATTTTTGGTGTATTTTTATATATAAATATATTTTTATTTCTAATAAAGTCTTTCTCTTTACTACAGTTTAGTTCAATTATTATCATCGAATCAATGGTCACTATCAACTCACTCTCTTATACGTTACTCTCTTAAACTTTAACTTGAAATTATTTTCATAAATATAACTTTATATATTACCCGGTACTTATAAGATTTATATTTTTATATATTAAAGCTTTATAATAATTTAATATACATTATTTTAGTTTTAAAATGTTATAACTAATTAAAACCTATAAAAAACTAATTTATTAATTTATTTAAATAATAATGTATAAACACTTATTAAAGTGCGCGACAGGTAAGCGAAAACGTGAGATGAGATGAGAGACTATTGAATAGACTAATGAATACAGAGAACAGTGACTAAAGAGAACAACGAATGAGAGACGAGTGATACGGAATCATAGGTAAGTTAGTGTTAGTGTAAAGGTGGTACTACCTAGGACCTAGGAACATGGAACAGTTTTGACTGAAATAATAAGTCTAATGTAGCATTGTACGTGTTTGCCAATCATACATCATACTGTACAAACTATTGTCTCATATGATGAAAACGATAATAAGCCTACGAAATATATCACTAATAAAGTTTGTACAGTATCAATTATTATTTCAAACCATTTAAACAACAATTTCTTAATTTAGTTAGATTATAACTAACTTTGAAACTCTATTATTGGCAAATTGAACTAATTCGTTAGATTGGGTTAAGGTAGAATTGACAAGTTGACAACTATTATTTAGTAAATTGCTAGAAATGCTGCCAATTTGAAGCAACAATTTGTGCAGTTGCATTTCGAACACAAGTCACTACAGTGTTGCCATAGCCGGGACGCGCAACGGCTTCTATAGATCTCAGAGTATATGCGTTATAAATAGCATCTGAGCCTTGGCTCGACCCCAGCCCTTGTTTTACGCGTTTAAATGGTAAATTAAATCGATTACATTTCATATAATTACTTGCATGCATCTTGCAAGCTTTATTATTTCATGTTTGTTTATGATCTGATGTAAAAGTAACCTGGTGCTCAGGTTAATATACAACCTATCGACTAATACTAGGACACGGATATCCAGGATATGCTTACCGTATGAGATATGACCTGGAAGTAAAAATTTCGGGGTTTTTAAATTTCGCGCTTGCTATTAACTAAACTTGTAATAAACTTTTATA
>JAQIXC010001572.1:0-14086 GCA_034697605.1 Metabelba pulverosa
AGACGCGCGGCCGTAGTTAACGGTCAAAGTCTTCGTTCGCTACGCTTTCTATGCATTGTATTGTTATAGAGAGCACTGCTATGAAATGCTATAAAGCAATGCAATGCATATTAAAGCACTGCATATACGGCATAAGAAACGAAGACTTTGACCGTTAACCCGGCGCTATATCACTTATAAAAGTTACACATAAGCATCACTCGGGAGAATTTTAGACCGCTTGCTATATACGTGCATTACAATCTATTGCTGCGCATGCGCAGTCACCGCTGCACTCTAACAGCGATTCAGCTCTCACTCACAGATACTGCTTGAAAAATGCATGCATTTGTTCTGCGAGTAAAAAATTACACTTTTAATTATAAATTAATTATAAAAAATTTATCAATTAAAATAAAATTTTATTTTTACATTTTAACTTTAAATCGCTTTTCTGAGGCATTGCTAAAATTTTATAACTGTAACTTTTGTAGATTATGCACAATAGACGTATAAATAAAATATGTCCCAAACTCTCCCAAGTGATACTCTCAAGGGTTAACTACGGCCGCGCGTCTACCCATTCGCAGCCAAATTGTCTCGAATCACGTTCTAATCACCATTAGCTTTAATTCTATACCAAATTTAACCGCGAATGCCATAAGCACTTCATCGACACCTACGGGTAAGTTGTTTTTATTCTCAACTTTACTAACAAAGAAATAACAAATCATGAGAAACAAATGATCATAACAAAATCAGTTCAAGTTCAATATAAGTGGAAAATATTAAGCTATTATCAGCGTTTTCTTATATGTAGCCCCTGGGCCACTATACCAAAACCTCTAACTGTCTAACACACTCAATTTTTAATTTTCAAATTATTTGAACCATTATAAATCTTATTTTTGATCTTAAATTTATTTTGAATAAAAAATATTTACATAATTGCATGATAAATTAAGTGAAAAGAGTTTTTATTGTATAGCTATAGTAAAGGAACCACTGTCTATTGTTTATTCTTAAATGCACTGATTAATCTAGTAAAAAATCATTTTTATAAGCGCCAATTCTAATTTGGCTTAACTTATCCTAATGGGGAAAGCAGCGTGGCTCAGCGGTAGCGCGTAGGACCTGAGCCCTAATCGACGCAAGTTCGCGCCCCGCACCATCCGCTTGCTTTTCCCGGTCCTGTTCGTTCACAATCCTAGCGTACCCGAGCTGGGTGGTTTAGGCGGGTGCTTGCGCCGTTGGAACTATCCGGCGCAAAGCGCCTAACCCCCCCCCCTCCAAAAAAAACGTATCCGAATATAAATTATAATGCACGGAAATATTGTTTATGTTAATAGCAATAGTGTTTATTTAAATGATTAGATATATATGTGCAGCATTTTATATTAAATTGTTTAAAGTTTAGTTTAATATATTTCTAGATTTAGTAATTCGATTTTGGTGTTTTATATACAGTCATTCCTATGGGAAAAAACTTACTTCCAGAGCATTTTCTCAAAAACTATTTGGCAGATTTTGATTTTATTTATATAAATAGATTTAAAATTCACCTACACAACTTTTTTATATTGGTTAATTTTGTATCAAATTGATATTTTTAAAATTATCAATAAATAACATTTAAAAAAAATTATATTTATATAATTAAATATCAAAATAGACATTTGATAGAACATAAAAAATATTTGTTGACGTGTTTCTGGAATTTTTAAAATTTGACCTCTGACCCAACTTATACATTAAATAATGTAAAAATATTAAAACTTTGATGTCTAATAACCTTTGACCTAATAAAAATAATTAAACGTTTTCAAGGCCAAAAGTTTTCTTTTATAAATCTTTAAAAAGTAATTTTTGGAAATTTTGATTATGGAATTATTTTTAAATTAATAGCAAGTTATTTATTTTATATGATTTATGCAGCATTATCATAATTTGTTTATAATCTTATTTGTAAAACGTTATTTATTGATAATTTTAAAAATATCAATTTGATACAAAATTAACCAATATAAAAAAGTTGTGTAGGTGAATTTTAAATCTATTTATATAAATAAAATCAAAATCTGCCAAATAGTTTTTGAGAAAATGCTCTGGATGTAAGTTTTTTCCCATAGGAATGACTGTATATCAAATTAAACCTTAATTTATGTTATTATTTATTATTTAGTTTTATTTATAAACTAACCAATCACAATCTAATCAATGGGACAAATTATTATTAATAGCAATTATTGAAATGTGTGTTGTATATAGGTCTAGTTTAAATGTAACTTGCATTATATTGCACGGTTAACAAATTAAGTATATTTATGGTGCTATTCATTGGTTACTAAGGAATGTCATTTTATGTATTAAATAAATATTTTTATGTTAAATATTGAATTTTATTTAAATACATATTGCTTATTTTTAGGTAATATTGTAATTTAAACTATGTCTTAAATGTAATTAAATGTTAAATAAATGTAGTTTTCATTTATTCGTTAATACTATTTCGACGCAAAATTCAAACCGTTCGGCGGCGCCCACCCGATCGCGGCCGTCGGCGGCGCCACTGTTTCGGTTGCGTTTGACGTCGCGACCGACGACCTGATTCAGGCGACGATTCGCCGCCAATTCGCCGACTGCTCGGTCGTGACGATCGCTCACCGATTGAACACTATTTTAGACTACGATATGATCGCCGTTATGGACAACGGCTTCGTTCGCGAATACGACTCTCCCGGCGCTCGGCTCGCGGACCCGCACTCGTAGTTTCATAGAATGGTCTCACGTTTTGTGTGGAATAAATCGAAATAATTACGTATTTTTTAAAATAAAATTTTACTTATGTTTACTATTCCAATAAGTAAACGAATAAATTGCATTACTAAATTAATAATAAGGGCTTAATAAAATACGTAAATTTGAATTTGTATAATTAATGCTCTTTGTATTTTATTTGTTATTCTAGTTTTATTATTTAAAAACTATTCTTGTACATTTGTTTATTAGACTACTTTAATTTTTTAAATTACAATAAAAATGCACATTTTTGTTTAATTTAGTTCAAACAAATTTAACATAGTATTGTTTTTTATCCAGTCAATGTATCTTGATACTTTAGTGGCCTCGGAAGTAGGATTTGGCAATTTGCTAATACTTGCCATAATGCCATTAACATACGCAGTGCCATTTTTATATTGAATTAAACCCGTGCCAGAATCACCTAGATAAATTAAAATTAAATTATAAGTTAATATAACTTTCTCATTAAACATAACTTTAGATTTTATTAATAATTCTGCTTTTGCTAAATGAAAAACCTCTATTGACCCTATAAAAAATAGATTCGATTTAAACTATGTATTAATCTAAATTTATATATGTTAAAATTTATTTAAAAACAAGACTGCCCTGTATGACGTTAATACCTTTGTTGCGAAGTTGCTAATTTCAAGCTAACTTTAATGATTCACTATCATTTACATAAACATTTTACTACTTTTCATCACTACGTTTTATCATTAATTATACTTTCTCTAATATTAATCCGTTGAAAGCCTCCCATCATTAACCCAGATTGAAATTAGTGAATGGTATTATAAAATGCTCCCACTAGGCACACTAGCCATCCAATCCACTAGCCAAATGTATATCCATGTGAAATTATATATATTATCTTTGTTAACAATCAAAGGTATTAAAAATTAAATGGGCAAATTTAACTTTTTATATGCATAACAAACCAAATCACGTAATCACGAGATCAATAAAAGGCAAATATGATACCAAACGATACCTTTTATTTTAAAGCAAGAGCTTATGTTAGAGTTATTAATGAACTAACTAGTTTTGAATATTGAACTACATAATTATTAACTAAGAATTGTAATAACAATGAATTACTATTAGTTGCGATCATACTGTGTAAATCAAACTTTAAGCCACGCCTTTTCGCAGGCTAATGTGCACTTTAATTTTCAGTGTAAAATTGCCTGCGAAAAATTGTGGTCCAATGTTTGATTTACATAATATGATTGCAATTAGTGTAATTATTAATAATTTCGACATTTGTACATGATAGTTGCAAACATACCGGAAAACGCGCCTTTGTACGTGCGACCGGCGCCGGGCGATAAACTGCTCATAACGCACAAACGCGACTCGGCTTTCGGCTTCGGCTGCACAATAAAGTGGTCGTCTTTTACGTAGTAACGCGTTTGGCGCCCAATTCGGTCGCAGTCGGCGTCCGATATCACCGGCAGTCGGAGCTCTTGCAGCGAAAACGAGACCTCCATCGCGGCGGTGAGACCCCAGCCGGCGAGTGTGTGCCAACCGAGCGGTTCGGCGTCGGCGAGCGTCGGCAAGCAGACGCTGTTGACGACGAAGCGGTCGTTTCGGATGCCGAACGCAATCGGCGCCGACGTCTTCACTAACGCGATGTCGTGCACCGATTGCGCGTAGTTTTCGTGCATTTTTGTCCATCGCTTGTATGCGATGCCGGGAATCGACAGCAGTTCCGGTTCGTACATAAAGCCGTCGCCGCGGCCGGCGATGGAATATTGCAATTTGTTTGTGCCCACCAGCATTCTGAATGGTTGCGGATTGCTTCTATAATTAATTTAATATTATCTTTATAATTTTGACTTTGAGGCTATGCATAATAAAAACCAAGCGACATTTTATAAAAATTTTTTAATTTTAGATATTATAAACGATTATGAGTAACTTAGCCTTTAAGAAATAGAAAAAATATTTAACCATGTTTAAATTATTGGAAATACAGAAAGCCTGATAGTAATGTCCAAAACTGTATATAGTTAATATACTGATAATATATTTTAGTTACCTGTAATTAATATAATATAATTAACGATAATTTATATAATATATTTATCTATAACTAAAAACATATATTTATCTATAATTAATATAATATATAAGTAATTATTAGAATATGTTTAATAAAGTTAACTAACAATGGTCATATGAGTCAAATCGTTGTTTACATTATTGTCCTAACATATAATAACAACATGTCAAGATATTTACATTTCATTATTTTATAAGTATTATGAGCATATAAGACTATTAGAGAAATTTCAGAAATATAAAATTGTTGGAAATTTTTATGATGTGTTGAAAGAAACATTTGATAATAGAACTCAAATTATAAAATATAACAATGTAAAATCAATGCCATTTAAGGTTACATCAGGTGTTTTACAGGGCGGGGTAACGGCGCCGACTTTATTCAATATATACATTGCAGATATTGTTTATAATTTAAATAGTAAACTGTATAAATTTGCTGATGTCATGACTCAATTAAAAGTAATTCATAATGATTGTAATATTTTGCAAACAGATTTAGACTAGATATATGCATTTTGTATAAATAATTCTTTAAGAATTAATTTTGAAAAATGTAAATTTATGCGATTGTCGTTTAAAAATACAACATTATACAATTACTCAATTAATAATTGTAATCTAGTTAATGTAAATCAATATAAATTAGTTGGTATAACTAGTGTTGCCAGTTCACAGTTTGGTATTCCGGGAGAAATGTAAAAATTTCTATAATTTCACCTTGAGCATTCGTTGAAACCAAATTTCTAAACTAAACTAAACTAAATTATAAATTTTTTTAATCTGTTAATTCCTGCTGGATTTTTTTTTTGAATTCTTTTATTAAACTGTTAGACTTGTTAAATTTTAAACACGTTTTACGTGAAATTTTGCTGATTATAAAATTCTACTTAAAATTAGACTATTGAATGTAGAATTATTTTAAAAATCTGACATACTAACAGTTTTAAAAAATTTAATTTAATTTAAGAAATATATTTTATTTTTAAGATTATTAATATTCACAGTAGAAATTTATGTAATATTAAAATTAAAATGTTATTAAAGTTGTTAAAATTATGTTTATAATAGAAATATTAAAATACCATGAAACTTTTCACCCCAAATTTCTATTCATAATTGGTAATCAATAGATTACAATTAATAATATTTAAATTGCTAATCAATTTATGTTGGTAATTCCGAGCTTTTGTTACATGGTGCATTTTTCTAAATATCAGATTTAAAAAAGTAAATTAACATAACTTATTATTTAATAATTTTCTCCTTGAGAATTTAGTATCAAGGTGAGAGCTTGACCTGTCGCCTTGAGAATTTGTCCAATTCCGAGAGAATCAAGGTGATTCCTTGAGATCTGGTAACACTAGGTATAACATACGTTAGTAAAATGACATTTAATTTCCATATTGATAAAGTTATAAAAAGTGCTATAAAGAAATTTTATACGTTAAAACAAATATGTAAAAAAGTTAATGGTAAAATATTTTTAAAGTTATACATAACATACATACTGCTAGTTAATTTTTTAATTATTATAAATATAGTTTGTTAAATATATAACAAATTTATTACAAAAATACCAAATTTTAATCTTAATAAATTTTTAATTCTAAAATTATGTTAAGAATTAACATCTGCCAAAATAACTACACCTCTCAACAAATAATTTTGATTATAGAAAATTGAAAAACAGATTATTTAATTTGAATAAGGTAATTAGAATTTTTTTAAAAAACGGCATAATATTTATAAAAACTATAGTTATAGTTATATTTTTACAACTGCTTAAATACGGCTCAAAATAATTAAAAAAATTAAAAAATTAAGCATTACATTTACATAATTGTATTGTACTATATATTTTGTGAATGTTTTTTAGGTCAAAGATTACCTGTATTATAATACTAAATTTATAACGAAGATTTTGCAACCTTCATATTTGACGACTACTATTTTTAGTATTATATTAAATTTTTACTGTACATTTTGTAAAGAAATAATAGTTAACATAAAAATAATAATAATCGGAATATAAACAGTTAATTTCTGAGTTATATGCAAGTTAAGTGTGTTAATTTAATAAAATATTTATTATTTTGTATTTTTATAAAATATTAGTAATGCATTCAATTAAAAAAATGTCATCTCAAGGAATTGTCAAGGTGAGAACAAGTAAGTTTTTCAGATTCTCCAGGAATTCCAGGCCAAGAATTGGCAACACTACATACTGCTTATACTTGAATACAGCAATTTGTGTCTAACTTTAAATACAACTCAAACAAACAGATTAGAAAAAGTACAGAAAAAAATAACCAACTATATTTGTTATAAAATGCAAATATATAATAGCTATGCTGAAAGATTATAACATTTAAAATTAAAGACATTAGAAAAGCGAAGAAAAGTAAAAATTTTATGCTTATTATTGAAAATTAGGTTTAGTTATAACAATATAGATAATAATTAAATACATTATTTCGCATTTTATAATACGTATAAATTTGGAATTTTATGCAAAACTCATAAAATTCGTATTCAATGTTCTAAAAAATTTATTTTTAATTATATGATTAAATTGTTTAATGAATTGCCAAAAAACGTACGAAATATTTGTAATTATATTGAATTTGTAAAATAACTGAATTTGTATTTTAAGTCAAGTACTTAATATTAATAAACTTATTATTATTATTATTTTTATATTATTTGGTAATTATAAAAAATTAAAGTTGCCTTTTAAGAAATTTTGAAAATACTTGTAAAACAAAGATTTTATACATATAATTTAATGTATAACGCATTCGGATTAAATAGAAAATCAATCGAAATTATGATGATTTGTTAATTTAAAAATAGTTTTTAATAATAGTACGAGAGGTCGAAAAAAAGGCAAACATTTTGTAATCCGTTGCGACCCGGCTGTACAAATCTAGCGGCCCGATATTACCCGGCCTAAACAACTAAATTTAGTCTGAATTTATTTAAAAAGTTTAATAAATTATTTTAAATATATTATACAAATTAAGTTTAAATGAATATAAAGTATAGAGTTACTACGATAATTAATAAAACATTAAAAACTATATATTTTATTTTATTTTAAACTATACGTTTTATTAATGTAATATAATTATTATAATAATTGAAATAATATTTTTATGTTTTATAATTCAGTTGCAATTTAATTATTAATATAATTAAAATAATTGGAGCAAACTCGGTTCGGCCCTTCCCGGCCTTTTTGCACCTCTAATTTATAACACTAAACATATATAAAAATTTATTTTTACTTTTGTAAATACCAAATAATATCAGATATATCAAATTTAAATAATTTAACATAGTATTGTTATCACGAACTAAGCCTACAATTAGCATTGCTCGATTGCGGGCGGGTTTAACTAGATTGTTTTTTCAAAAATAATGCATCGTATACTAAGATACTGTGTGCATTTATCTTAAAATAGTAAAAGAAAACTCACAAACAATGTGCGGCAGTAAGTATAAAACGTTCGCTAATGATGATACCGCCGCAAAAATGCAGGTATTTTTCACCTGAAACGCCATTTTGTCTTAAATAATCTTTTGTCGCGGTTTTGTCGATATTTCGGTACAATGAGACCGCCCACGGATGAGCATGTTGGTCCGCATTTTTGCCGTGTACAACGCGCGCGTTTATCGCTCGCAAATCGCTGAGACCGCAATGCGCGGCACTCATGGCGTCGCGCGCCGAGTTCGCCGCCGGTAGTCCACACAATAGCCGACACTTTGCGTGTTTGCCGCAAACGCGCCGACAATCGCTGTTTTCGCTCAACGCGTTGTTGACTTGAATTACAAATACCGTAATTATACAAATGAATCCCATTTTTTAACTTAACAAATTTTTCAAATTAAATTTGTTTCAAACAAATAGATTGCAATAAACTAGATATGAATCCAGATGTTCATTATTATTAAAACGAATACATTATACAGATGTATTTTATTGATTTCTTACAAATGTTTTTAATATGCTTAACTTATTTTATGTATTTAAAATTTTAAGTTGACGGGAGAAGTAATAGTAGTAATGCATAGTTAAGCGCGTGTTTAGTAGCTTTGTGCGTGTGTGTTAATGACGAACTCATATGGTCAAAAAATTTTCGATGTTGATCTACCAAATGCTTTTTACTTTATTGAATTATCTGAAGCTGTTACTGAGCTGTACCAAGATTCATCGCAAACGCATTTATTAAACGGGTCCTTATATGTTGCGCGTCCCGGTCAAAAACCGGTTTTTAACATGCAAGTCTATGGGAGCTGTACTGATAAGAAAAAGCGCGCGAATAGGGATATACCCACTCGTCTCTACTTTAAATAATGAAATCTACGCGTGGAGAATATACCGCAATATAAGTAGTAGTAAGTATATAAGTATAAGTATAAGTATATAAGTATAAGTATATAAGTATAAGTATATAAGTAGTAGTAGTATAGTATATTGGATTAAACGGCTAGTGCGTTTAGGACAAACATTTTATTAAACTATGCTATTGAATTTTAATAATAACGCGCCAATGGCGTGTTAGGGACGCTTAGTAAATGAAGTGCATATATTGAAAGTACTCGTCCATAGCAAGTACATTGGGCTAATGGATTGGACGGCTTGAGTGTTTAGGGCGAACATTTTACTAAATCTATTTGTTTACTTTTCAATAATTGCTCGCTTATTAAAGCATATTTACAATAAAAACATTTAGTGGGGAAGAAATGCACAAGTACAGATTATACTGCTTTAAAAAAGTCTAATGTATTTAATTGTTTAAATTTTACGGCCTAACATTTATGTTTATAAAATGCTAACATATGCGAAAACTTGCACTGATGTAGCTTGGTTAATCATTAATATCTGTCTAGATTTACCGGTACTATAGGAAATTAAATTTTTGCGCAAAATAAAGTTGAACATTTATTGTTTGCTTTCTTTCATATTTTTAATTAAATTCGATATTAACTTAAAACTAATCTAAACTAATTAATTCAATAATAATGGCAATGCTAATGACTAAAAATTAACTTTTTGGCACCAAAGTGACAATTCTTACATGTGTATTTCCTTCTCAACTTTTAAAACAAAAAATATATTCGTAAACATAGTAACAATTATATAGGACTTGAGATAAAAACAAAATATAATAAGAGTTTATTTTTATAATGCTAAAATAATATAACTTGCTACAATTAAAGTGCGAGTTTTAAGAAAGCAACTTTAACAAACGACATATGCAAATAGTATTTCAGTATTAATCTTGCTCAATTTTACACTAGTAATGTGAATCTTTGTTAATGACAATGAAATAAGTATACCGAAACATTTATTTAAACAAGACTGGCCAGTATGAGCTTAATAACTCTTCCATAAGTGTTTTTTGTATGACGGAATAATTATGATAATCATATAAATTTATACTGTTAAATTTAGTAATAATTAAATAAACATAGAATTAATATTTCTTGCGTTTCTAAAATTTAATTTTAAGCCAGATAAAAGTTCTTCCACTCTTTTGTATGCCTTTCAATATATGTGTGAATAAAATAATTGTTCATTAATTCATTAATTATTGCATCTTTATCGTTTTTCTTAAAATTCGCTGTACTACCAAGATTAACCCAAAATGAGCGATACACCAAATGAATGATAATTAAAAATGCTATAAAACCTGCTATTTACATTATTGTGTTAATCTTGGTAACATTGAATATTTTTGAAAAAACCATTTAATTGCGCAATTTATCATGTATTTTAGTGTTGAAAACATTTTAAAATAACATTAAAAGCTCAACAAGATATTTTATTAAACTAATAATTCATAAAAAGTAACATTACAGCAGGATATTTGGTGAAAATTACATTTATAATTATGACAAACTGTAAGGATTTTGTCAATTTTATTCAATTTTACAACAGGCATAACTTTTAAACTGTATGGAATTTTTAGCTAATTCTATCACCATTTTACTTTATTCGCATTGCTAAATAAGCATGTATATTTATATTGAAATCCAACAACCTTTCCTCCAACACTGACGACCTTTTTCACATTGGAACTATTATTAATCTAAAATTAATTACGAAATTATTCTCATAACAATAAGACTACAGTTTAATTTAGACAAGTTATAAAATATTTTTCGAATAATCTATGTAAAATAATTTGTAAAAATATTCAGCAAAACTTTAAGCAATAATTTTTAAGCAACTTTAAGCATGAAAAGTTAATTTAATTCATGTCATTTGTAGTTTACAAATATATTTATACATTACACTGTTGTTTTAAGTTACATCGTAAAATCATCTGTAGATCAAAATTGATCAGTGTGAAACAAAAGCTAGAAAACAGAACTGTCAAAAAATTAAAAAGTCTATGATACAAGGCAATTATCTCCGGATAATTTTTCAGCTTAAAACTTTACACTGCAACTATTACATAGCTAAAAACTTTAAACTTATTTTTATCATCTATTTTAAGAGAATTTTTGTTTCAAACAACGAGACAATAGTTTAATACAAATAAAAACACATTCGAAGCGTATGTTGTTTACCAAAAGTAAAAGTCAAAGTCCAATAACTATTGGGTGAAATAAATTGATAAATACGAGTAGTTAAAACTGTACAGATGCATTAGTTATCCAACAAAGTATCCAGCAAAGTTATAATTTTGTTAATATTTTATTTAATTATAAGGCAAGTATATTAAGTTTATTGCATTGTAATAAATATTTATTTCAATTTACACTTTCAGTATTCCTAATTAAAAAAAAACTTTAACTGCTCAGTTCTTATTCATTACTAAATGATCAGTGTACAAATTTAATAATAAATTATGCGCATAAAATATTCATTTAAACCAAACTTATTAATATTAATTTTGCACCAATAGAATGAATATCGCGTTAATCGTATTAAGCATGCTAGTTGGGAGTGGCGTTGGACAGGACGCGTGTTTGTCACAAATACGAGCATGCTATATGAACGACACTTACGATGCGATTAAGGTAATAGGCGTCGAGTACTTCCAAGCCGAGCGCAGTTGCCTCGGCATTGTCCCACTCTCGGCCCGGCTCTGTCCGACCGTTTTCGGCGACAGCGCCGTCGACTGCAGCGGCTGTTTCTTGATGTGCGCGCAGAACCAGATTTGCTTCGCGCTGTCGCAAGTAGATAGCATGCAGGAATATGACGGCCAAATGACATACCAAGTTGTATTTTGTTCGGGCGGCTTTATCGATCGGTACGTTCGCGCCGGTGCGCGCGCACGCGCTCAGCGCGTAATTTCACCCCCTGGGCGAATTTCTAACACGCAGTAATTTTCGCTAAACAGATGCGGCCAAGAGTGCGCGCCGGACACCGCCGGCTGCCGGCAGGAGCTGGACATGTGTTTCGGGCCGATGGGCGAGACGTACATTAAAAGTCTGGTCAGAGCCGTATACGGGGACGGGTCGGCGGTTACGCCCAAGCAAACGACCGCCGCCTGTCGGCGAGAATTTGCCGATTTTGCGGATAATTGCGCCGACGCTGTCCGGGCGTGCAGTCGCTGCGCGCTCAACACGTGCGTCGCGGCGAACCTGTGCGCCGCCCTGGCCAAGTTCATGCCACGTGACGTGGACGCGGCCGCGAAGCGCCTGTACGACGCGCTCTACTCGTTCGGGACGATGGAGAATCTCGAAGCGTGTATCATGAACAAATGCACCAACAAGCTGTAATTTTCACCATGATCATTAAATGGCGAGCCTATTATATGTCTTATCTTGGTGGTGAGTTTAATTTTAAAACAATTATAATCTTTTTACTTGCTATGTTATCTCGGATAATAATGTTCTGTGTATTTCTATAAAATATAAAATTGTTATTGATTTAAATAAAACTTATTTGATCTTTAAAATAATGATTTTTATTATTTATTAAACACGTATTTTATTTTTAATACCTTTGATTGTTAACAAAGAAAAGATATATATATTTTCACCTTCTATTGTAAAGCATTGTAAAAATGCACATTTTTAGCGCTATATTAATAGCATCCCAATTTGAGATAGATTACAAATAAAACACATTGGTGGATGGGATGCATTAGTGGAATGTATACTGCTATAGGAAATGCATTAGGCTAGTGGATTGGCCTACTGGTGTACTTAGAAAGAGCAATGTAAAAATGCACATTATTACCGCTATATTAATAACCCGCCAATATGAGATGGCTTACAAATGGAACACATTGGTGGACGGTATGCACATGTGGACTGTATACTGACATAGAAAATGCATTGGGATAAACGGCTGTTAACGAGCTAATATTAAGGATTGTATAACGATTAATATGTGGTATGAGAATTTGCATTATAATGGCTTGGGTCAGCACTAATATTAATCTAGTTTTATGATAAATGAATGTTAAGAAGCTAATATTAAGGATTATTCAACAATTAATATGTGGTATGGGAATATGCATTATAATGGCTTGGCTCAGCACTAATATTAATCTAGGTTTATGATAAACGGCTGTTAACGAGCTAATATTGAGGATTGTACAACAATTACAATCTGATATGGGAATTTACATTAAGATGGATTGGCTGATTACTAATATAAGTCTAGGTTAATGATGGGTGACTTTCAACGAGCTAATATTGAGGATTGTACAACAATTAATATCTGGTATTGGAATTTACATTAAGATGGATTGGCTAATCACTAATATCAGTCTAGGTTTATGATAAACGGCTGTTAACGAACTAATATTGAGGAATGTACAATAATTAATACGTGGTATGAGAATTTGCATTATAATGTCTTGGCTCAGCACTAATATAAATCTAGGTTAACAATTGTGGCACTAACGGTACTATGCTTTTTTGTAGCGATTGATTACAATGGCTTAGCTTATCACTAATATTAATCTATGCTTATGATTGATGTTGTTAATATACTAATATTGAAGGAATGCAGGTAAATTTTAAAATGTAAGTACTGATATGGGTTATAGGAAGTTGCTAAATGGTGGCTTGGTTGGTCACTAATATTAATAAGTTAAATAGTATAACAAGGTTTATGATGAGGTGAATTTAACGGAATAACATTGAGAGCTAATATATATGAGTGGTAAAACTTAATTAATCTTACAATATATTCTCAATTAATAAATGATTAAAACCCGCTATAAATTAGGGACTCTGCATCAAAGTTATTAAAGTCATACTGGGC
>JAQIXC010001573.1:0-14083 GCA_034697605.1 Metabelba pulverosa
GTGTGGAAAGTTTTAAAACTAAAAGTGAAAAGTATTGAAATATTGATTCAAATGTCGATTAATGTATTTTTATCTGTAATCTAATCTACTCGGCCCTGAACTACTAAATTGAAATATATGCATGTCATAGTGAACTCTGCATATACCAATATAGTATAAAATATTATATAAGTCATCGTAATATAAATTATAGTATATAAATAAATCGTAAATTACCACAAATATAACTAAATTGATATTTTACGCACAAATTCGATTGCCAAGACATATCCGCAAACGAGATAAGCGACAAACTCGCTAAACGCATAATTGGTGCATGGGAAAAAGTCAAAACAATAAAAGCCAATAACGTTTGCGTCGAGTTTTGCAATATACGCTTCGATGTTCAGTCGACTCTTTATCGAATGATTTGTCCGATTAATTAACGTCGCGAAGAGTCGGTTCCGCGACTTATGTGCGATCGACGCAAACGCAGAGCACATGTAGTTAATTGCGATCTGAACGCCGATAAGTCCGCCGCCGGCCGTGAAGTATAGCAAACGTATGTACGGATTGACTCGTTGTTTAAACGCCAGGTATAGGAGAATATCGAGACCCGGAGTGCAGCAGAAGTAGCAAAAGCCGATAATCTTCGACATCGAGGCGTTGATCTGTCGCACAGTTAGCGCAACCGAGTTATGCGATTCGATCGCCGATTGCAGTGCTTTCGCATTTCGGCGCCGAATACTATTGCCGATCTGGTCATTGATTTGCCGAAACTGATACTTCATATACGTAATGCCCAGTAAGTAGAGTACGTATGAGGCGCCGAAGCCGTATGCCGTCGCGTGTATTATCCAAACGGCGAACATTGCGTTCGACACTACCAGTGCCGCTACGGAGTGTTTCACTCGGGTATCAACAACATAGCAATACACGGATGTAATCATGTGGACGGCCAGCGAAGACACGGCGCAGCCCAACACGGCCGGCCATAGGATCTTCGTGTAGAATTTAAGCCTGATACAGAACTTGTAATAATTCTGACTTGTTAGTTGCAGTGATCGACCGTACCGCTTCGCTTGCAACATATGCATCAAATTCACCACGTACATTTGATGGCTAATCTCATATGCGAGATACACGTGTTTGACCATTGCAACGGCGGCGCTAAAGCAGACGAACATCGCGTACACTTCGCGACCGGAGTCGCCGCCGTTCCACACGTAGAACGTGTCGCCGAATAGACGCCAAATCCACGGCCGGTCGACGTACGCGAGTATTACGTAACGACCGATCATGAGGTAGTCAAACGCTACGAGTGCAGTGACTATTACCCGACGGGTCTTATGACGCACTCGGTTTACGTAATCGGCGAATGTCGGCGCGATTAGCACGAAGAAAGTGGCCAGGAACTTCTCCAATTTGCGAATGCCGTTCAGGTCGTAGATATTGCCAAGCATATAATGTATAACGCGCTGCTTAATTCGGCGCTGAACTGGGCGCTTCCAATTCGCAATCGCCCTGCTCCTATTCGTAATTTTATTCTGCATTATTTGTGTTTTAGTTCATGCTAAAATCATGATATGTTTATTTAAAGTTTAATTCATAATAAGTTTACGGCAAGTTTAGAACTTGTCATAAAATAAACTTAAATAAGATTTGATCGTGATTGTGCTAACTCGTTGGTGTTGGTGATCTGCTTATTGAATTCGCATATAATAGTTATATAATTTTGAAGTTCTATATCACTGAATAGCATTTACGACAATTTTAGCTGCGAATGGATAGTAATTTAATTGTAATTAACGGCTAAATTACAACTCGCAACTCGATTCTACTGTAAGGTTTCTATAGTAACTAGCATAAATTATAAAGGAAAAAATTTTAATTTTACAATGAGTAGAGTTTAAATGTAAAGTAAAGTAAATTTGATAAATTTGAACTATTTTAAAAGATGAGTAAAATTAAACATGTTATTCATTGAAAACATTCATAAATGTCATTCGAACATAATCGCTGTCATTCACAAATGACTTTAAAGACATTAGCGTATGGTAAGTTCATTCAATTTAAATTTAAGTTATTACTCATTATATTACTTTACTCATAGTAAAATTAAAAATTTTTCATTAATAATTTATACTAATTACTATAAAAACCGTACAGTAGAATCGAGTTGCGAGTTGTAATTTAGCCGTTAATTACAATTAAATTACTATCCATTCGCAGCTAAAATTGTCGTAAATGCTATTCATTGATATAGAACTTCAAAATTATATAACTATTATATGCGAATTCAATAAGCAGATCACCAACACCAACGAGTTAACGAATAACAGCGGATAGAAGCTTAGCAAGATTATCAGTTATATCATAGGATATCATTGTAGGCCACAGTAAAAATTAATAAATCAAAGGGTTTGGCTTTTTATACAAACAGTACGTTAATATATAACATATATCGTCGATGCACAAAGCCGTAACGTTGTCTGTGAAGGCGCTGCTAAAATTGTTAAAATTAGTTTATATCATAGTGGAGATTAGCTAAAGACAGCTTACTAATAGTTCATAATAGTATTGAATGTATTCTTGTTGGTATTCTACCAAATTTCAGGCATAAAAGAGAACTTTAAGTCAATTTAATTCACTTAGTCTTCAGCATACAATTTGTTTTATTTATATGCATTAAATTATATTTAATGTTAATTGTATTGAAATAACAAAATAATTCAATTTTATTATTAGTTTTAGTTGCATTTGAACGTAATTTCGATCAAAAATGATTGAGCTTAAATAATAAACACTAATAATTGTGTATTTAATATGATATACACAATTTTGTTATTTACAACGTTAATCTAGCGCCAGGATGACTTCCCAGGATGCGTTGTGCATCGACGACCTATATAACTAATATTAAATAGGAAGTTACAAAAAATAGTTATAATGTGAATCAAGTACTTTGATTTGATAATAATAGATCTCAGGGCCAATTTTGTTATCCTATGAGTTATATTGTTGTAAAATTCATGAACAAATAACGCTTTTAAAATTAACATGTTTATTTAATAGTATTATTTTAAAATAATATAACTGATGATCTTCTCATATACTGAACAAAAATCAACTATAACTTGGCTATAAATTGAAAACTATTAAAGCTAATGCATTTTAACTTTCACCATTCGACTCAGGATGCTTTTTGCAGTAGAAAAACGCGTATAATTTTGACTTTAATTTTATTTCGTTTTTTGGTCAAAAATAAAAATTATACGTCTATTCCAACTGGAAAACCACCCTGAATCGGATGGTGAAGGTTATAATGTCTTAGCTTTCATAAATTTTAAATTATAGCGCATTTATAGTTGATTTATGTAGTTTATCAAGTAAACATTTTTGATTGATGAGATATCTCAAATCTGATACGATATTGGCGACAGACTTTTGAACGGCACTGTATTATAAAGAGAAAAAATTATTTTGAGATTAAAACAAATGAAACATGTTGACGGCATTCGTTAAGCTTGTTGCTGTATTGTCTTAATCAGAATCTAATAATTAAGTCTTTTGTGCAATATAGAAAATAAAATGATTCAGTGTAGTTTACACAGTATACTGTAGATATCAAATTGGAGGCAATTTTCGTCCAATTCTACGATTGAAAAGTGTATCGAAAGCTAACGAAAGCTTTTTTAACGATTAAAGGATTCATTAATTTTATTGATTAGACGGACACTAAATGCCATCAAAACAATGCATTAGAGATTCAATCAATAGATGTGTAGAATCTCTCCTTAAGATAATGTTCTAATTAATTAAAGATGGTACAAACTGCACAACAATTTGCACAAACTATTTCTATTCCATTCACTTAATTATATAGTGCTCGAATTAAATCTCACATGCACATTTAGCTCGACAATTCTAAGATAAATACTAAAATAAAATAAATTTTAAAAACATTTTCCCTAAACTTGTTTTTACTCATTGAAATTTTAACCATGCATATTTCTAAAGATTAATTCAATTGTAAGTATTTTCTATTACAATATACAATATAGTCGGTGTAATTATAGTGCTAAAAATAACATTGTGTGAGAAATTCTGACTGAATGTGCATGCTGAAAATTAATAACTAATCAACTTTGTTCTAATTTAGTACTCTATGTTCATTATTCAAGTTTGATATGTTATGAAATTATATTCAAATTTAACTGTTGTGTACATCAGAACAGTTTCAACATTACATGACAGCAATAATTACTGCATTTCTAAACTTGTATATCGTCTGCATTGAGCGATAAGAGACGTAATTATTTGAACTAAAGTTTGAGTCAATGCTATTGGCCTTCGAGGCAACGGTTGGAAACTTTCGGCGCAAACGAGTAGTGCTTTCATTGCATTCAATGCAAACACTTTTGAAATTCGAATTCATTTAACGTTTTATTTAAGTTATTATTTGATTTGCATTCGATTTAAGCGTTTATTGCAATTAAAGTGATCTCTGAATCGAATCAAACGAATCACTCGAATCGACAGAAGTATGCGTCCGCTTAACGACAAGTAAGTGACTGAACGGCAATTGAATAGCAATGACATGAGAGCCTAACCCTCCCTCCCCTCCCGTCCCCGTCAGGGCGAAGACGCCGGTGCGGAAGGTGGGACCGCCGACGCGGCCGAAACCCAGTGCCCCCGTCGGCCGAGAGGGCAAAGAGCCGGTGGAGGTGTTGTGTCGACTGCGACCGCTGCAGAACATCGCCGATCCGGTGGCCGTCCATAAGGTCCACAATAACCACTCTTTGCTGCGCTTGTGTTCGCCGAACAGTTCCCGAAACGAGTTGTTCTATAAGTTCAAACATGTCTTCGGCGAGAATACCGATCAGAGAGAGGTCTTCGAAAACATCGCTCAGCCGTTGGTCTCGGATCTGATTAATGGCAAAAACGGTTTGATTTGACGCCAAACTCGATATCACTCTTCACTCACTCCTTAACTAATGATCTGATAATTGAATGGTTTGTCAGGACTTCTCTTCACTTACGGCATAACGTCTTCGGGAAAGACCTACACAATAGTGGGCACGCCTTCCGAACCGGGAATACTGCCGCGAACTCTGGACATAGTGTTCAACTCTCTGAACCACAAGAACCTGCAGAGCCGTAAGTATGTGTTCAAACCCGACGGCCAGAACTTCTTTGAGATCCAGTCGTCGCCGGACGCCCTCCTCCAGTGGCAGGACGAGCAGCGCAAGAGAGCCGTCTTCAAGACCCCGACCACTCCCTACGGCGCTCGCACTCCCCGCTCGGCCAAGAAGAAGGAGAATAACGAGGAATGGGAGCAGAGGTTGAAAGACTCGGCTCTTATTGAAGACATCAATTGCGACAATCATTTCGCGGTTTTTGTCTCTTATGTCGAGATTTATAACAACTATATCTACGACTTATTGGACGAAAGTATGGATTCGTTTAAGACTTCACGTCAGCCGCAGTCGAAAGTCCTGCGCGAAGACAACAGACGGCGAGTGTTTGTCAACAGTGGCACCGAAATAGAGGTGAAGAGCGCCGACGAGGCCTTTGAGCTGTTCATCAAAGGAGTTCGGAGGAGACGTATTGCGCACACGAACCTCAACACTGAGTCGAGTCGATCGCACAGTGTGTTCACTATTCGCGTAGTCCAGGCGCCCATCGACTCGAACGGGACTGAAGTGATTCAAGACAACCGATTTCTGGTGACGAGTCAGCTCTCGATTGTAGATCTGGCCGGAAGTGAGCGCACGGTTCGCACGAAGAACACCGGCGACCGACTGCGAGAGGCCGGGAGTATCAACAACTCTCTGATGGCTCTTCGCAACTGCATCGAGATCTTGAGGGAGAATCAGATGAGTGGCTCATCGAAAGTAGTGCCCTATCGGGACAACAAGTTAACCCATTTATTCAAAAGCTATTTCGAGGGCGAGGGTAGAGTCAAAATGGTTATCTGCGTCAACCCGTCCGCTGACGACTACGACGAGACTCTGGTTTGTTCGCCATTCGCTCCTCTCTTGCACTGACTAACTCATGTCTGTCCCCATCCCCAGCACGTGATGAAGTTCGCCGAACACTCGCAGGAAGTGCTGGTTTCGAATCGCAACTTCAATTTGCGCAACACTTTCCCCAAATTCTATTCGGAACAGGGTATGGGTGTCGGCTCCGTCGACTTGGCCGCCATCAACATAGTCGGTCCTCCCTATCCCAACAACTATGTGAGTCTTAGCCCGTCTTCACTCAGTTCTGGCCATTCATTGCCTTTATTGCTGACGTCTATCACTGAACAGCTCGAAGACCCCGAAGACGATAAGGTATTCCCCGAATGGCTCGAGTGCTTAGAGCAGCGAAAGAGAAGCAAAGAATCGAAGTTTGAAATCCATAAACAAAACCGTAATTCCATTGACTATTATATGAATCGAGTTTTCAGTCAATTAATGCAATTATCGATGTCTTCAGAACTGATAGTTCGACAGAGAGTGGCGGAAATGGAAAGGGAGAACATGTATCTGAAACAACAGCTCGCGGTTCTCCAAATGGATTTGACGGCTCGCGAAGATCAGCTCAAGAACTATGAGAATAAGTGCTTCGGTAACCAACGTGTTGTGGACACACACCTGAAGAAGATATCGGATTTGGAGCGCAATTTGAGGGCTTATGAGCAGAATTTGGACGAAAAGAATAGAGAATTAAGTAATTCAGAGCTCGAGAAGGAGCGCATGAAAGCGAAAATGAGGGAACGGCTCGACTCCGAGAGGGAACGGCTCAAGAATATCTTCGAACGCATTTTGAGCGAAAAACAGGCGCAGCTCGAGAAGGAACAGTGTGTCGCCAAAGACAAGATGAATTTGGTCCGGCAGATCCTCAATGCCGACCCCAATGTCGAGTACTGGCGCGACCTTCTCTACCCCTCTTCACATTCCGCACTTAGACCCTCGACAGGCCCGACGGCGCCCTCCAATGGCATAGACAGTCAGGCCAGCACTCAGACCCCTCAACACCACATGAAGAGGAAGTCTGAGTTCGATTTGGCCGCTTATGGCACTCCAATAGCTGCCGGTTCTTCCAATACCGGAAAGTCCAGTACTCCTCAAACCATCGCAAGTCTGGCAACGGATGGAACGCCACTTCATAACCCGCCGCCGGTTTGCAATCCGAGACATCGGCGCTCACTGTCGTCTGGCAATGAGAAGTGGATAGACCACAGGCCGCCCGGGACTATCGAATTGGGAACTGTATTGCGGCCTAAGATTAAGAACAAGAAATCGGTTTCTAATCTGAAAGCCGCAGACATTTTGAAGGACGCGTCGAAGTATGCGCTCACACATCATGAGGCCGACCACAACGGACAGGTAGAGACTCAGGTGTTTAAAGGAGAGGTGATTCCATCGAGCAGTGGTGGCGCACAGGTTATCTTCAATGACGTCGAAACCCTCAAACAGGGCTCTCCACCCATTCGGTAGGCCTTACTCGAGCACTGGGTTCGCAAATCTAATGAGTGTCTACTTTCAGGAAACGCACAGTCAGTGACACTCGACTCCTCTCACCTCAAGTCGCGCCGAACAGAGTGACAGTTGAGGCCGAACTACACAACCAACCCATCAATGCGTTCTCGAAGTAAGTGCTAACGAAAGTGCCATTTGTTTCCACAAAAAGACTAATTCTTTGCTTTTCATTCATTTTACAGACGAAGTCGTCGTTAAATCGTTTGAAAAGTTTTTAATTTCAATCCTTTGTATAATTAAACCGTTTGTCGAAACCTTTTATTCCATTTCTTTATTTCGAAATAAGCTTTTATTTTATAAATTTTTATATAATACTGTATATTGATTACCAAATAAATCGATTGATTTTATCAAATATTAATGTATTAATAACTGTAAACTAACCATTAGAGCAGAACTATTAGAGCAAAAAATTGTGAATATTAGTGGAAATATTTGAAATTTGCGAAACGAAAGGAGTGTAGAGTAGTGTAGACTTGGAAGCAGTGCTGCTGTGATTGCATCAAAAGTTTGCGTCTCATCCTCTCCTCTCCTCGTCTCGTCATCTCATGCGCACTAATACTAATTCAAAATATACTCAAATTTGTATTGAAATGTCAAACTAATGACAGACTAACTGATGAGTACGACCTCAGCGCCGATCTCGACATTTGCCAAACCAAGCCATGCCTACGGGTTCAGCCATTGGTTTAACGCTATAATTGGGTGAAATAACGGTCGGTTTGTCTGGCGATGAAAATGATATTTCGGAGTTTGAGATCAACTCCTTTCAGATGTGCTCTCATTTCGATCCCAAACCGAAGCTTCAAATACCGTCAGATCTCGCGATCGTTTCTCTCCGATAAGGACAGAGTGAAGGACTTCATCGCTCTGTTGGGATCACAAGAGCGACAGTTCCTCTACGAAGAGCTCAATCGGTTGCAGCACAAGTCGAAGGTAGGGCCCAATGCGGACGACTCGAGTCAAGTTCCGCCGACGGTCGCAGAGTTGAGACAAGTTTTTCTCAACCAATCACTGCCTTTCATTGGGTTCGGGTTTCTCGATAACCTCATTATGATAGTGGCCGGGGACTACCTCGACGCTACCATTGGGGTGACATTAGGTGAGCTAAAGCGCTATTCCTGCATATACTGTGTAATGCTTACGTGAATGTGTGTTGTGTCGCACAGGCATCTCGACGATGGCAGCCGCGGGTCTCGGCAATGCCCTCTCCGATATAGCAGGCGTTGGTTCGGCCTATTATGTGGAACAGTTCGCGGCGAAGATTGGCGTTCGGACGCCCGACCTCTCTATAGCACAGTTACAAATGCCTCGAACGCGTTGGGCCATACAGTTGGGCCGAGCCTTTGGGGTCACTATTGGTTGTATTATCGGAATGTTTCCGCTTTTGTTTATAACACCAAAAGACAAAAAAGACACCGAATTGCAGACATTGCAGACATTGCAGACATAACCCATTAATTAGCATTCGTTCAAATCATACCTTTTAATTGAATAGATCTTAGTCTAGATTTTCGAAATGTTTTACTCATTTTTGGGTTTTGAAAAGTTTTCATTTATAGCTAAATTGCCTTAAGATTTCAATTGAGTGAACAAACATTGATAGCAATTAAAAATATTGTCGAATTTGGTTTAGTCTTAACTACAATCTGTAGTTTCGAGTCCTCTATACGTCTGTACGTCTGTCCCAAACCAAACCGAAACCAATATTAAGCCCGACTTGTGTTGCGCCGACTCTTAACTCAATTAACGAATTGTTGGTTTCGATTGATTTGTCGGCAATTGACGCATAACTCGGTTCTCAACGTTTCAATAGTCAGTCTAATCTAATCCTAAGTCTAATTAACTTAATATCTTCATTGATATATTGGACAAATATTTTACTTGATATTTTTAAAGAACAATTTTACAGTGTCACCACCGTTTTACAGTTGCAATAATTTTTATTAAATCTATTAATGTTTTTAATTCTTAAATTTCTATTCAATTTTACCGTTTTATGCATTCGATTGAATTAATTGTTAAGAATTTAAATAATGATTATAGGAATTGATATAATTTTTTATTACGTATTTAGTGCTAAAATTCTTGCCAATCATACGCGACGATCGGCAATAGGATGAACCGAATCGTAACTCCAGTCCACTATTGGATTCCAATTGAAATCACAATTAATTGAAATTATATTTGAAATCCATTTCCAGACTATTCTAATCAGTCGACTGCCATAAACCCAAACATGTGTTCCTATATCTCCTAATACTGGTTCCCGACTCGCAATGTAATGCAATTCCAATATCCGAACCGATTCTGTCCAACATTTCCACTCATTCTCACGATTCTGATCCTAAGATATTTGGCTTTAATTCAAACCATTTATTAGAACACAATTTCAGTGTTTCTTATGGTTTAATAGCTTTAATCAAATGTTAAATTAATTTAAAATAAATACGAATTACATGTCTTTGACGTTAATTGACATTAATTTTCAAATAATTGATTCGAAATTAATTTAAAACAACGAAACGATAGGTTAGAGGCGTATAAAACGGCAACTCTTGTGCCGAACCCCAACCCAAACCCAAACCCTTGAGATCGACGTTCGCTTCAATTGATGACAATTCGGGTGAGTATTGCAATGGAGTCTCAATTAGTCGTCAATTTTGACATTTTTGTTGTCTTCGGAGGTCTCCTCTTCTTCATCGAACGCATTGAAGACATTACCACAAACTGCGAGTTTGAGACAAAAAGTGATAAACCGTTTGCGTTAGCAGTGGTTCCGCGGATTCGACAATACCTTTGAATGCGTTCGGGAACTGTTGACTGAGTTTTAGTTTAAGAAATTTGATTCTATGGAACACCGAATCCAAGTCCTTCTGCAGTTCCGCCAACTGATGGCAATACCTCTTCAGGTCTCGATTGGCCGCTTCGAAGCGAATGACTGCCAAAGCGTTGCAATTGACGAGCATTTCGTTGGTCTTCTCGAATCGCGACAACCTATGCATCGGTCGAACCAAACAACCAATCAGTCAATCAGTCTATCAGTCAATCAATGAGGCAATGAGTGCCGCAATCGCCGACATATTTCTCTGCGATTCGACGATTGTCTGGACGTCCGTCTCGTCGACCAAATGCGCCAACACTTCGACCAACGCATCGCTCGAAGACATGGTTTGGTTTTGAGTGAATCGTTCGCTTCGATCGCAAATCACTCGAAGTTTACGCTAAACACCAAATAATCGCTCATTTATTGACATTTACGTCATTAGTGTAGATGTACTGCACATTCACTTCGAGTCGACTGTTGTTTACACTCTTTAGAGTCAAGTATTTAAATTACGTAATATATGAATAGAGTTTTGCTATTAATGTAAGACTAATATAAGCGAAAGTAATGTAAACAGAAATAACGTGAGGTTTAGAGTAGAGCGTGAGCTGAGCTGAGAGGAGCTGAGAGGAGAAGGCATTTAAACTGAGAGCCAATGGCGAGACTGCGTGAGAGGTGTGACAAAAGTCGACTAAATTTAAAGTTCAGTCAATTCAACGAACTTTTGGCTAACGTTCAGCACTTGAGTCGACGACTGAACCTATTGTTGAATCCCTTTAATCGCTAATTGTTTGAACGCTTTATTAGTTTTAACACTCATTTCAATTCAAATTCACATCACATTCACTGCAACCGCTTCCGCACAACCACTCAATCACTCAATCGCTGACAACAATCACTGACTTGTCATTCAATTAATCCCCGAATCGTGTGTTTACTCGAAATTAAAAGCCATCGCGAGTTTAGCCGAATTCTAAGTCGAAATAATGTCGAATATCGTCGAACGGCAGCGAATGGTATGTTTAGTGAGTTTGCGGTCAATTCGGCGCTCATTGCGAATGTCTTTAGGCGAACATCGGTCCGAATGGCAACAAAACGGTTGGCCTTCGGAAGAGCGGTCTCGCAGTGAACGCCAAACGCATACCTCTGGCGGTGTCTATGAAACAGAACAAAGTGGCCGAAGACGTCGACATGAAGTCCGTCGATAAGCCTATGGCTAAGCAGGTATTGACCACATGATCCCATTCCGTCGCGCCATCCCTTCCCTCCCCTCCATCGCCATCATTGATATGATTTGATTGAACTTTTTATGCGCCGATTGTCGCGAAGGCCGGCACCCGATTGACTCGATTCCGGACGAGTAAAGTGCCGGTCGTTAACGACGAGAACGCAGAGACCACTCACTTGGGCTCTAAACTGATGGGCAAATCGAAGATTCCGGTCGAGGCGTTCAAACTGAGCCAAACGGCGGGCAATAAAAAGGTTAAATCGAAGACTGAGTCGAAAATACCGACAAAACTGGAGACTAAAGCGGCGGAAGTGTTGGGCTATTCGTCGAACTTATTGCCGAACAATGTGGAGGACATCGACGCGAATGACACGAATAATGTGTTTCTCACTCCGGACTACGTCAACGAAATCTATGCCTATTTGAGACACTTAGAGGTTTGGCTCAAATTGTTTTGAATCTAATTTAACGCCTGTTTGGGTGCAGAACGAACAGCACATTCGGCCCAACTTTCTGGCAATGCAGCGCGAAATGACTCCTCGGATGCGCTCAGTTCTGGTCGATTGGCTGATCAATGTTCACCACCAGTTCCGACTGCTGCCGGAGACCCTCTACCTGGGCATCTCCATAATGGACCGCTTCTTCCAGGTATGGCCGCATTAGGGCTCAATTGGTGCTAATTGTCGCTAATTGGCTGATTGGCTGATTGCAGAAGGAGGTGATCAGCAAAGACAAGATTCAGTTGGTAGGGGTGACGGCCTTCTTCATCGCCAGTAAGTTCGAGGAGATCTACCCGCCCGACATCAAGGACTTCGTCATGATCTGCGACAAACTCTACCACAAGCGGGATATCATCAAAATGGAGCTAACGGTGCTCAGGGCTCTCAAGTTCGAGTTGGGTCGACCCCTTCCCCTCCACTTCCTGCGGCGCAACTCGAAGGCCGCACACGCGGACTCACGGATCCACGCGTTGGCCAAATACCTAATGGAACTGACTTTAGTCGAGTACGAGTGCGCGCACTGGAAGCCATCGCTTTTGGCTGCCGTTTCTCTTTACGTTACGCTGAAAATACTCGCCGACTCTGACCACTCGGTCACCAAATGGACCCAAACTCTCGAGTATTACAGTAATTACAGCGAACAGGAGCTGCTGTCGGGTGCGGCACAGGTGTGCAAAATCATTCAGAAGTGCGAGAAATCGAAATTTCAGGTAATTTGGACTCATTTTTGGCAAATGTTTGCAATTGATGTCAACTCTTCGATCCTATCCGAACAGAACTGTCGAAAGAAGTACTCTTCGGCCAAACTGATGGAAATCAGTAAAATTCCTCAATTGAAGTCATCGCTCGTCGACCTCATGGCCGACATCCAGACATAAACGCCATTTCCATCTCATTCTAACTTTTATTACAACTTTTATTCAATACTTTTAATAATTACTAAATTTTTAGTTCGAAACTGACTTAACGTCCAAATTCTTATCCATCAAAACGAGAGTCAATTTAATTCACTTTTATATTCAATACAATTAGTATATAATATCGAATAAATAAAACAATTTTTGTATATTTCTATCCTTTGATTCAATAAAACGCATAATCAGTGCTTAAGAATTCAAACCGACTTTCAATCGATTTATTCGAGTTATGACCAAAAGTGTATTAAACGAGAAATAGTGAATACATTTAAAAAGTATTTATTCATATATTTACACAATTTATATACAGTATATAAAAGCAATTTGTGGTGAAATTGGAGCGAAACTCAAAACAAAGTCTCCAAAGAAGACAACTCTTGCCTCTCGAGTGGCTTTAAGTCAAACCCCTTTAAGACTTCTTTTCCCTCCAATTGTCTCAATTGATCCACTTTTGGCTTCAGACCAGTCCTCAAGTCATGGATGGATTGGTTTAACTCATTTTGATCTCTAGTTATAAGACTTTTGGCAGAACTGACTGTCGTTTTGACGAATGAGTTGCCGAAACAGATCCACAGCTTATTTGACTGAAGAGTGGATTCATAATACAATTGACTGTAGGTTAGAGTCATTGGTTAGACTCACGTCTTGGGCGCAGTCTTGGCGTCTCTTCAGCGCATTAAGCGCTTCCCGATTGCGATTGAGGCGAACATTCAAATCAATTATCTCTTGTTTTGCTTTGAGAATACTTTCGGCCACTTCTTCCACATCCTTGAGTGCAGTCAATATGTCATCCATTGCTTCGACACTTCGACGGCTTTGGCTGTCGATAGTAAACACAATTGAATGGAAAGTCTCCCAAATATTCAATTGATTTGATTTCTATTCAAACTTACGTTACGTTACACACAAATGACGTTCACAACAACGAGTACTGACGAGTGAGTATGGGTTGAATTGGATTTCAAACTTAAGTTTGATAAGTTAAAAGCAAACTTGTTTAAACACTTCTATTAAATTTAGTAACTAACTCGTTCGACGAGGGATTGGTCCATCGCCGAATCACTTAAATTTAGCATACAATTAAAGCTCTGGTCATTCATAGT
>JAQIXC010001574.1:0-14080 GCA_034697605.1 Metabelba pulverosa
TGTTGCAGTTGTGCTGTAAATCTCATTTCCGCAAAAATTTTTGTAACTAAACATAATTTCGAAATTCTGGGAAAAATATTTACTTCTTTATTGAGAAATACAATCAAAACTCTGTTTAAAAAGCTATTTATCTCAGATTTCAAGACATCGAACCATTACACACACGAAAAGTTGTGCCAACTCTGTCGCGTTCGCAGCAAAACATAAGACATACACTACTGTATAGTTTTTAAAGTCACTCATTTTTCTTTGTTTCATCAAGCTCAATTGCATCTACTCTAACTTAAAACAACTAATTCAACGCATAAGTTAGAAGATTCTCAAATATTCTTATTGTTAGGTAGATAATTTATTCTTTTAAATCCAAACTTTAGTATGCTAAAATGTTTTTGATAAGACCATTGTTGCAACTTTGGGTTAAACGGCCTTTACTAGCCCTGGCTTTCATGTACAACATGTAAAGCTTAAGATCTACAACATAGATAATTTCTAGTAATCAAGGGTAAAGTACTCAGTTTAGTTTTTAGTTTATATTTCTATTTTATAAAACTAACCTAACAATAAAAATTTGAACAAAATGTTATGATTAAATATATTAAATAATTGCAGCAATATAATTTCAAATAATCAAAATTATTTATCTCAGAATTTAGTTTCACTTATTTACAATGTAACTTATATAATTAATCAAATAGCACTCTAAAGTTATGATAAAAAATTTCAAACAAATTAATATTAAATTATTAAATGTGTAAATAAAACTTAAATGACTGCAACAGTAGTACAATATAAGTCTCTGTTTTTCTAAACGTTTTGCAAATTTGTTTTAACTTTTTTGAAGTTTGTTTTTAGCTTTGAAACTAAAGCCAAAGAAAGATCTTATTCATAACAAGTTATAAATTATGTAAAAATCTATATTTTAACTGAAGATAACTTTTTAAGCACTATATTTAAAATTCATTGAATGTTTGCCCAAAATATATTAAATTTAGATTACGTTTATGTATTAAGTTTGCACTGCATTTGCGAGAACAGTGTAGTTTGTTTGCGAGTCCGAGCAAAGGCTAGTCAATCGAATGGTTCGACTGTTCGGAAAATTGAAAAAATTAATTGAAATCAAATGAAATGTTAAAATTACTAGAGAATCGGTCAGAATTGTAGCATGTTAGCGGAGCTACCTGTGCGACAATTAGTGTGTAAACGCTAGCGTATAATCGATCGCGAGTCTAACTGACTGCATCGAATAGAATCGGAATATAAGTAAACTAAGTATTGGCATGTATAAATGTATAAAAAGGCAAACTTTTAAGTCAAGGCCAACTAAACACCGGTTTTTGAGTTCGAGATCTTCGTTCGCTCTTTGAAGTCAACTCTTTTCGACTGCTGCTCGAGTGGAGTACTGGAGTGATAGCCCCCGTACTCGTCGAGGCATAAGTTGTTGCCCTAATATTGTGTACACTGTATACCACTGTATACCACGAGAATGCTCTCCCTTTCCACACAACAGTCTTCGCAAGTCTTTGGCTGAGGAATGAAAACATTGAATCGAAAGCTGTTTTCGCATTCGCCACTCATTTGGCACTTCGCCTGCATTTTTAAATAGTACTCAAAAACGAGAGTTTATTTCAATGCAAACCCAGTCTGCAGTCGATTCCGAAGCCAAACAAAGTAACTCATCTCTACTCCACTCGGCTCTAAACTATTATAATTATACGCAAATTTATCAATCTAGTTATTTTACGTGTTTCCAACACTGTCAATTTGTTGCCTCGATATCGAACTGTGCTATCGATTCAATTTATTTACTCGATATATGAACTTATCAATTGTTATATAAACATTCATAATAAATTTATGCTCAAATGTGTGTATATTGTCTCGAAGCGGAGCAATAGGTCTGTCGTGAAGTGTGTAATGACTTATAAAATATTTTTGCTCTTATTTCTGCGATTGTAATAATATTGACAAACATTAGAAACAAATTCAGTGCGAAAATAGGAAACAAAGAGCGATAATAATCACTGACTGTAATCCGAGTTCTAATGAAAGGCTGGAATAAAATTGCCGGCAATTAAGTGTCGCTTAAACTAAAACTTCGATTACGTAAGTAATGCTAATACGAGTGCTTCGAAAGTGTTGCCTAATTATTGAGATTACGTTTTCATATAAATTTGCAGATTTATACTTTTAAACTAGTTACCAATAAAACGCCGCATTATTAGCATTGATCCGTCTCAATTTATTCAAAACTTTTATAAATAGCATTAAACTTTTTCCCTGTGAAATGTGTTCTCAATTTGGTCTTTGATTTGCTATAAAAGTTTGTGAAATGACTTTATAAACGAGTTTTTCCTTAAAACTTGAGATTAAAGTAATTTGTTTTTGAATTCGAACAAAGAGTTGTCGATCAAAGACTAAACATTCAAATTATTGAAATAGTTACATGCTATAGTATATCTACAGTAAATACAGTATGTTTGATAAACATATATTACTTGTTGAATTTGAATGATGTTATTTTCACAAGTGTTTTCTCGTCGAAAAAATTTAAACGTCAATAGAAATCTAGCAAAATATTTCTTATCAAAATACCTAATATATTAAGTCAGTTATTGATGAACTTTTTCCCAATGTTTTACTTGACTTGCATTCAGTTTCAAAAGTTAATATTTGTTCACATTTTCCACATCTAAACCATAAATTGTGCTTAATTTTTATATATTTTGTTTGTTTAAAAAATTGCAGCATAAATAATTTTTGAGCACTTATCGGGGTTTCAAATTTAACAATTGCAAATTTATTCTCTCAACTTAATCAATTGAGCAAGGTAAGTTTGAAAATGAGGCAAAATTGATGCTTAATTAGAGTGTTTGCACTTATGATATATTGTATTCTTTCAAAACTCTTTACTATCTATAAACTCATCGGATATGCCGTAAACTAGTATTCCTTTTACGGCAAACAAATGCCAGTGATTTGAGTCGAGTATTAGACTCCGAGAAGAGTTGAGTCAAGACTATAATTTCAAATTAGTTCCAATGGTTAGCTCGCAATTGGAATCGCATTTGAGTCGAATGGTTGCGAATAAATATTAGTGCCGGTAATGTGCATAAACTGTGTCATTTCATAATTAACACTCCAACTACAGAATCTACTATCGAAGACCGATTTCATGCCAACCCATACGCAGGTGTTGTTCAATGCGACTAATATTGTCAATAACCACAACATTTAGTGTTAAAACAAACCAATTTCAATGTTATTTACAATTTTATAATTTAGTTCAAATCTAGTTTAAAACATTTCTATTTCTACTAAATTAATTCAACCAATTCTTTAAATCAAATTTATTGCTGCATGACTTATTTAAACTTATCTTTAATTATCGTTTTATCTGTGCACAAATTGACAAATACTGTATAAAACTTTATTTGCAATAAGTTTTTATATGTGTTTTTAATTGTATGCTTTTGATTGAAACTAAATGCCAAAAGAATTTCAACTAAATAGCATCAATAAAAGAAATAAAAACATAAAATCTTATCAATAAATATAGTAATTGTGATAAATATTTAGCCCTTAAGTAGGTTTCGAAGCAACTGTTGATAAAAGCAAATGATTTTATGTAAAGATTTCACAAATTGACTTCAATTCAGTCTAATTGTGGTGTTTGTTACAGCAAGAACAGACAGGGTAACAAGATCAATTAAGATGAAGACTTTCAACCGAATGGAGAGTGAACTGCACAAAGACAGTAGGGATAGGGTTGGAGTCGACGACTTTGTTCTTCTCGAAGACTATACAAATCCAAACGCATTCGTCGAGAATCTGCGAAAACGATTCAAAGAGAATCTGATTTATGTGAGTCTGAACTCAATATTTGTTGTTATTATTACTTTTGAATAAATATTTATTCAATGATTATTGAAACAGACGTTCATCGGACAAGTCTTGGTTTCGGTTAATCCGTACAAGAATTTGAATATTTATTCGAATGACATAATCGAAAAGTACCGAAACGTTAATCTTTATGAACTGCCGCCGCATATGTGAGTAGAAGTTTCTATTCATGTCTTTTCAAATGATTGCAAATACTGTCGAATCGAATCGAATTGAAAGCAAATACCAAATGTTGTGTTAGTTTCGCGATCGCCGACGTGTCGTACCGTCTGATGCGCGAGGAATGCAGAGATCAGTGCATTTTGATATCGGGTGAGAGCGGGTCGGGTAAGACGGAGGCGTCGAAGAAGATCCTTACCTTCTTGGCGGCGGCCAGTCATCACAACCCGACCGTCGAGTCGGTGAAAGACAAATTGCTACAGTCTAACCCAGTGCTCGAGGCGTTCGGTAATGCAAAGACCAATCGCAACGACAATTCGAGTCGATTCGGCAAATACATGGACATCGAGTTCGACTACTTGGGCTCTCCATTGGGAGGGCATATCAATAACTACTTGTTGGAGAAGTCGCGAGTAATCCATCAGAACAAAGGCGAACGCAATTTCCATATCTTCTATCAACTACTCAACGGTGCGGACGACCAAACTCTAAGTCAACTGTTCCTCAGGCGAGACCCGGAGAGCTATTTCTACCTAAACCAAGGGGACAGTCAGGAGATCAGCGGCACTGACGACTCGGCGCAGTTCGATGTCGTGAAGAGCGCATTCAAAGTGTTTGACTTCGGGGCCAAAGAGGAATCGGCTATTCTGTCGATTGTGGCGTCGGTACTGCATATGGGAAACACCGGCTTCTATGAAGAGAACGGCGAAGCGATTATCGCTCAATACAAGACTGTATCCCATATTTGCAAACTCTTGGAATGCGATGAAGAGCTCCTCAAACAGGCGCTCATCCATCGCACGATTGAGGCCAGGGATGAGTCGCTGAGCACGCCGTTGAGCAGAGACCAGGCCATCTACGCCAGGGATGCGTTGGCCAAAGCAGTGTATGAGCGGCTCTTCTCCTGGTTGGTCACCCAACTGAACACTTCACTCAAGTCGAGCCAAAGGGACAAATCGCGCAAAACATTAATGGGTTTGTTAGACATTTACGGCTTCGAGATCTTCGAGCGAAACAGTTTCGAACAATTCTGCATCAATTACTGCAATGAGAAACTGCAACAACTCTTCATCGGTTAGGATCACTGATTATACCGAATCTTTTTTGAATCAATTCTAACTTTACTGGGATTAGAAAGAAATAATTTTTAAATTTTATTTTCCTTTAGAACTCACTCTGAATTCAGAACAGGAAGAGTATCGACGCGAAGAAATTGAGGTGAAGTCAGGCATCGATTTTGTTATTTAAAAAAAACTAAAAGTAATTATAATTTTTTTCAAACGATGGCAAAAAAGTGGGAACCGATTGAATACTTCGATAACCGTATTATTTGTGATTTGATCGAAGAGCGACACAAAGGAATTATTGCTCTTTTGGGTTAATATATTTCAATTAAATTTTTAGCAAAAATTCAAAAAAAGTTTTCAAACATTTTTTTCTATCTTATAGACGAAGAGTGTCTGCGACCGGGAGAGGCATGTGATGAGACATTCTTAGAGAAACTGGAGCTCAATGTTGGCACTCATCCGCACTTTAGTGCCCATAATATCGCTGACAACAAGACTAAGAAAATAATTGACAGAAACGTAAGTTTAATAATAACTGTAAACTTTGTATACATAGACTGACAGTAATTCGATGCAAAATATGCCGACACTCGTGTGCCTGCGTTGGACAGCAATTCCGTTTGAGTCACTACGCGGGAGAAGTCGTCTATTCTGTCGAAGGATTTCTCGACAAAAACAATGATTTGCTTTATCGGGATCTGAAGCGCGCGATGTGTTCGTCGAGTAATGCAATCATTCAACAGGTGTTCCCCGAAAATGAGGTCAATAGCAAAAAGCGACCCATCACTGCCGGCACCCAATTCAAGAACAGCCTGGCCAAGCTAATGAGCACATTGCAGTCGAAAGAGCCCTGGTATGTCAGGTGCGTCAAACCGAGTGACAGCAAAATGCCCAACACTTTCGACGATCAAGTGGTCAAACATCAGGTCAAGTATTTGGGTTTAATCGAGAACTTGAGAGTCAGAAGAGCCGGCTTTGCCTACCGTCGCGTCTACGAGGCGTTCCTACATCGGTATAAGTCCCTGTGCCCGGACACCTGGCCTCACTTCAGGGGAAGTGCCAAACAAGGCGTTCAAGTGCTCGTCAATTACCTGAGTTATGAAGCGGATGAGTACCGAATGGGAAAAACAAAACTCTTTATACGACTTCCGAGAACTCTATTCGATACCGAAGACGCGTTTCAAATGAAAAAACATGATTTGGCGGCTATTATACAGTCGAAGGTCAAAGGGCGCCAACAGAGGAGACGGTATCTGCAGATGAGAAGTGCTGTTACGCTAATCGCCAGCTATTGGCGAAGATTTAAAGCGATCCAACTGTTGGCCAGACGGCGAATGGCCGCACATGTCGTCCGCACTTTCATTAAGGGATTCATTACTCGCAACGAACCCGAGAATGACTGCAACCGATCTGTTAGTGGTTTTGCAAATCTGATGACTGTTTAGAATGTAATTAATTGAAAATTTAATTCTTAAACAGTTTGTGAAGAGTGTTCGCTCGGAATGGCTGAGAAGACTCGCCAAACAATTGCCGCAAAATGTTTTGGACAAGACTTGGCCCAATTCCCCGAAATGCTGTCATGAGGTTAGTTTGATTAGGCATGTTGTATTAGTTTCCAACTATCAATACAATTCTAATGACATGAATAGACATCACAACTGCTGCAAGTGATGCACCAGAGATGGCTGGTGAGGAAGTACGTGCGCGCAACCACTTCCGAGAGGAAACGCCTGATGGAAGAGAAAGTGGTCGCCGAAGAGCTGTTCCGCAATAAGAAGACGAGCTATGAGTCGAGTATTGGCGAAATGTTTAAAGAGAATCGATTGAGTATTGATTTAGTAATTCTGCACACATTTGAATGTCTCGACTAATGTTATGATTGTTTATAACAGACAACGAATTGGATACAAACCGACGGAACATATTTGAGTCGAAGTATAAAAGAGGTGACGAGAAGACGAGCTATAGTCTGCATGTCGTGAAGTTCGACCGACACGGATATAAACAGAGATCGAGAGTCCTATTGCTCACCAATTCTGCTATTTATTTGCTTAACGATAAGGATATGAAACCGAAACACAGACTTCCCTACAAAATGGTTTCGGCCATTGAAACGAGTGATCTCTCCGACGGAATTCTGGTCACTATTTGTTGTATTAAATGTCGTTTGCAATCACTAATTCATTTGAATCAATTCCAAACTATAGATCATTCGAATTCCATCTGAACTAAAACATGATAAAGTAAACGCTTGATAAAGAAATGCCAATTGTATTGTAATCTAAGAACAATTTTCTCGAATTAAAGGGCGATTTGATTCTTGACTGTAGCGGCCATTTGATCGAAGCGGTGACCAAAATCATGATCGCTATCAACGACAACGAGAAGCTTAAAGTTGTCAACTCTGGCAGGTATTCAAGCGCTTAACAAATTGAATGCAAACAATAACTCTAATTATGTTAATCTCAAGTATAACCCATTTGATGGTCGACGGAAAAGTGGGACAAATATCGTTCAGCAAAGGCTTAGAGACGCAGATAATTAAGCGAAAGGACGGGATATTACAAGTCGTATGTATTGCTTGTCTTCATTGCACTTCAATTCAACTAATCATTGATTTCATTGTTTCTAAAATAGACGTCAGTTTCGCCGTAAGAGAAGAGAACCGAAAATTCTAGTCTAAACTTAGAGAAGAGGCCCAGAAGTGCCAAATATACTACTAATTCAAAAACTAATTTAAATACATTTCTAATTTAAATCTATGTATGCATTCCATAAGTGATAAAAACAAAACTTAATTTTTATTAATTGAAAAAAAGAGAAAATAATTAACAATTGGTTTTGTCCTAAAAATTAGATATATTTACATAAAATTTGACTTAATTTTACAATTTATGACATAATTGAAAAAATTTTTGATTAAAAGTAATTTTAACGCAAATAGTAGTCAATAATTGTGGAAAAGGCAGCGAAACCGGCGGCGCCCAACACACCTCCTTTCAGCCCCGCTATGGACGACCGATAATGAGTGTAATAAAGGTTTTTAGTCTATTATATACAAAACCTACCTCTGAGGCCAATGAGCCCTCCAGTCACACCTCCAGCCATCGTTCCGTTCTTCCAATCAGTCTTTCCTCTGTACTGATGGACCAAATCGTGACAATTAGAACCAATTGATGCAAACAATGGTTAATATAATACCGATTCGATTGTGCATTCGGTTGCGGCGAACATAGCGCCCAAAATAGCGAAGTTCTTGGCGTAAGACATGGTCTTAATCTTCATATCTTTGAGCACTTGTCGCACAGTTTGCTGTTCCTGAGTCTGCATCGCTTCCGGCCCTAAACTGGCGGAGAAGAGACCGATGGCAGCGCCCAAACCAAAGCCCATAACACAGCTGAGGGTCGTCTTGAAGGCACAGCTCTCGAACACCCTCTCGACCATCCGTTCCTCTTTGGTTTTGATGGTCTGCCCGCCGAGAGTGACCGGAATCAACATATTGCCACTTCTTCGCCGGTTCGGACCAATCAAAGCGTCGCGCAATTCGCTGAATAGTATTGTCTTCTCTTCGCTCCCATTACTCGCATTCGAGTCTATGTTTTCATTCATTGTATTAATGATTAAATGAATTAAAACTTATTTCCAATAAAACCAAATAAAAGGTATAAAAGGGTTGACCCGAGAGGGCAGAGAGAGAGCCAGAGGGGAGAGAGTAGTGCTGTGTTTGTGTTTATCCAAAACATGTGATTTCAATAAACAGAGCACTGGATGTGAGGTTGAGCTGTGGACGGGTAGGCCGAGTAGGTTGAGTAGCATTGCAGTGAAGTGGAGCCATAGATGGAGACTATGTTGTGTTGGAGTGTGTGTGTAAAGTTAGCATGGTCATGATCTGCATGTTAGTGCTAACCCTGTGTTCTAACGAGTAAGTCGTTGTGCGATGAGAGCAGCGATCGTAAGAATACTCTCGTCTACTACTCTCTCACTCTCTCACTACTCTCGCACTACTCTCTCACCCCTACCTACTCCACCAGCTCTACCAACTGAGCGCTAGACGACCCAAGAATTCTGTTTACAGTGAAGAGTGGAGTGTATGTTAGGCACACATTGTGGCGAGAATTCGATACTTCGCTACACTCTCTCACTGTTTGCTTAGGCTTTAGATTCAGTACTAACTAAGTCTTAAATTACGATTCAAATCGATTCCAACTCTTCTCTCTCTTCACTCCACTCTCGCCATTCACTGCACCGACCGCTCACTTCGACACCACTTCCCACTCACGACCCAAACGATTCCGATTCCGACGGCTCTTCAATACTGCTATCAACTCAACCATTGACTCGAACCGATCGGCTCTCGCGGCGAAGACATGAGTCCCGAACTGGAGAAGAAGGACAGAATCGTGTATAAGCTGGTGCTGACGGGCGGGCCGTGCAGTGGCAAGACGACAGGCCAGGCCCGGCTCTGCACGTTCTTCGAGAACATGGGTTGGAAGGTATACCGCGTGCCCGAGACGGCGACCACACTATTCAGTGGTGGCGTCCGGTTCCCCGACCTGAATGCGGACGAGGCGGACAAGTTTCAGGAGAACCTAATCAAAGTGATGGCCGCGACTGAGACGACATTCTTCGATCTGTCCGAGTCGTCCAAAAGCAACTGTTTGGTGATCTGCGATCGCGGCATAATGGACGCCACGGCCTGTTAGTGTCGACGCTCTTTACCCCAAACCTTGATTTGTTGTCCGAATAGATAATTGTTTTTATTTAAGATATGCCGAAAGAGACGTGGGATCGGGTGCTGAAGACTAACAGTTGGAATGCCGTCGAACTCCGCGACAACCGATACAATCAAGTGATTCATTTGATTACTGCCGCCAATGGAGCCGAACCCTACTATAACATTGAGGACAACCCGACGCGCACTGAGGGTTTGGAATTGGCGCGAAAGCTCGACAAAGCAACCATTGAGGCCTGGGTTGGGCACCCGTACATCGATGTCATCGACAACTCGACTGACTTCGACACCAAACTCAAGCGAATGATCGCTAACGTGTGCCGTCGTATCGGCATAGAGGCCGGCGACCGACTGGCCTCTACCAGCCGGAAGATCAAGTTTCTGGTCGAGTCACTGCCGGTTGAGGTGGACTTCCCTTCGTTTCAAGACTTCGATGTCGTTCACGACTACCTGACCTCTTCTAACTCGAAAATTCAGTCGCGATTACGCAAAAGAGGCCAAAACGGGAACTGGAGTTATCAGCACACACTGCGCCGAAGTGACGCCGGCGACCAAGCGGTCGAACTGCGGCGACAGATCTCTCATCGCGATTACGTGAATATGTTGGCCCAACGCGACGACAGCCACTCGACGGTCTACAAGACCCGCCGGTGCTTTCTCTGGATGGAACTGTACTTCCAAATGGATATCTACAAAAACCCCTGCAATTCCCGGTGTGAGGGACTCATACTACTCGAGACCTACACGACGATGAAGAGCAAAGAGATTGCGCCGAAGTTACCACAGTTTCTGAAGATTGTCAAAGAGGTGACGAACGACCCGTCCTTCTCGATGTACAACCTCTCGTCGAAGGCCGTCAGCTCGAAGTTGACTCGACTCAACACCAATTCGATTAATCATAATAACAGCAGTTCTAGCCATTCCATCTCTTAGATCCCTGGCCCGCACGTAGTCGCGTTCCAATGGGACAGTGGGTAGGGCCGGGTATTGCCAATCAATAGGTTTCTCATTCTCTTATCGATTGTTTTGTTTTGCAATTCGACACAAATTCTAATTAACTTTTTAATTATGCATTTTTGACGACAAATCCATATTTTGCTATTCGACTGATTATGTCTCGTAATGAACCAAATTGTGAGAAATTATATGAATTCTAATTCTAATGTCTGTTCAAGTTTTGCCACTTCTAAGCAAATTAACTATTAATTCGATTTTATTCGATCATCGCTTTACATACAGTACTACAGTATTCCATATTAGATCTCCGATTGATTTCCATTAGTACATTGTAAACTTATTATTCAATGTTTATCATGTTTATTTTTAACTCTATTATACAGTATATTGAAATCTAAATACAGTATTACTATAAGTATTGATTGATATAACAGTTTTTGTGTGTAATTGCGATGATTGTAATTGAACTTAAATTTTGTTTTAGAATTTATTGATGTTTTAAAAATTTTAGATTAATATGAATTTTTTCTTCAGATATATATCAAATAATTGTTGGATTGTTTATTATAAGAAATATACTATGTTTTTAAACATGAAGTTTATATTATGATTCAATTGAAGAATGTTTTTGAATTTTACTTATTTTAAACAAATACTTTAAAATTATATAATTTTTGAGTTTAATTATTCGATTAGTTTTTATTTCAATATATTATTGATCTTTATTACATTTAAGTTTAGTTTACAACTTCTTTTAATATGTTTAAAACATTTAAGAATAAAAAAATTATTTGAAATTTTATCTTATTAAATCAAATTGATATTTTATTCATCCAATAATGTATAGTGCTGCATGATATATTCCATGATATATCAATATCAATTCATAAAATACATTCAATGAAAGTTTTTGCAGCTTTTCTTGAAAGCACTTCTAATTTTTCTGAATTTTAATCATCATAAGTAAGACTTTTAAAGTACACCGTATCATTTATACGAGGTGTCTTAATTTAATTTACACAAAGTTAATTTTGAACCAAATTTTGTACCTATCCCAATTTTTAACCACAATTACTAGTTTTTAATCAGAAAGTTATTCAAAAGTATTAAGAACAATTATTTCAATTTTTATTAATCCATGATTAAAATGGTAAGTTAAGGGACTTAATTGATGTCTCCTTGCAAAGCATTTTATATTTAGTCATTAAACATTTAGATTTTGTGAGCATGATTATACTGTATTAAATTTAAATTAAATTTTAATAAGAAATACTTAGTCTATCGCCACTCCAATTATAAGTACCTATACTGTAACTAAGCTTAACTCATATTCACTGTCAAACAAAATTGAGTAAGTTAAATGCTAAACATACTGTGGTAACTTAAATTTAGCAATTTAAATGCTCATATTACCAAGATCAACAATGAGATCTAAAAATTGTGCACAAGTGGCTAAACCAGGGTTCGTCGACTAGCGCCGGCTTCTAATCAATTGGTATTCCCGATAGAGTCAAGGCTACGGATGGAGAGCCACTGTAAAGCAATTTAAAAGAATGTGTCTAGCCAAAAAGGCCAAAAATCAACTTGGTATTCACAATGCGCTTAGATACTAAATTTATTAGACAGCAACAATTTAAGCGGCAAAAGCTGAGTACTATATTTCTTATTGAAATTTTAAACTTTTATCTTTTTAATGTTTGCACTTTTATAGCATGTGTTTTCAAAACAGTATTCTTTGATATTAGAAATGTTTGAATACATTCGCAGAATAGCTTCAAAACTAACATTAATAACATTTATATATATGTATAAGTTTGCTACTCCTAAAAACATTTCTAAATGTGTTTCTTCATTGCTAATTAAGAAATCTCATTTCAAAACATTTTAACAAACTAAAAATAATAACTTGCTTAAATGATAAGCCCTGAATGGTACTATAGTAATTTTGTTTAAAAATATACTGTTATCTTACTTTTAATAGTAAGACTTAAGTTAAGTTAATTATGAGAGAAATAAAATCTCACTTTTAGATTGAAATTTATTGCTTAAAAACTTAAAACATATTTTACAAAAATTAAATTTGTATTAAAGAATATATAATATAAATCTGAATAAAACTAAACAATTCAAATGAGAACTTTATGCAATGCATTGACAAATTTATATAAAGTTTGTAACTACAAGATATAAAAAGTAGAGATGATAAAAATTGAACAAATGCTAGGATGTAGTATGACTTTAGAACTGAAGTTCAGGCGTAACGAACTTCATCTTCTTATCGGTGGACACCTCATATCGGGCGCACTCTTCCTGACCGTTACTATTCTTTCTGTAATTGTGACGAATATTTTTCAACAATTTATTGCAAATATTGATTATTTCTCTCTTAACCTCTATTTGCGAATAGCTGTAAAATTGGGAAAATAGAGAAATATTTGTACGTAAAGGCAAACCTGATTTCTAGGCAGACGACAGGTCTTTCCTCTTGAATGCACTGAACCTTCAATACATTAAAATAGAAATTGCCTAACATTGTCGCATACGAGTTGGTCGATCTCTTCAGACACTTCAAGAAGTCTCCGTCGCAGTCACAGTGAGACCTATTGCACGCAAAACACGCATTAATCGCTACGTTTCGCCTAAACGCACTAATATCGCAATTCACTCTTTCTTACAATCAATTCAAATCAATTTAAAAGCATTCTAAACTCTAATCAGTTAAAGTTTAATAAAATAACAAATTAAATGCAATTTAAAAACTTGTAAAACGTTATTAAGTGAAATAATATGTAAATAAAATTAAGTTATTCTATACTTAGTATAAAGCGATAAATTTATGAGTCCATAGCCAAACCGAAGCGCCTATAAATGTAATCAGTTTAAATTAAATATAAAACATTTACAGCTAATTAATTAATTAATATATAAGAAATAAAACTGATCTCACCTTTAATCGAATGGGACAGTGATCATGAGCTCTGCAGCAAAGATCAATCTCTCTTTTAGTGCCAAGATCATCGTAAGAACTGGCGGCGTCTCCCAAACCGCACCACTTTATACGCGTTTTAATTAATTAAAAGTTTTTTTTTATTAATCTTTGTAATACATTTTGAAATGTTTATATATTTTTAGGATTAATAATTTAATAGTAGATATTTAAATTTTAAATAGGTTAAATTTTATTTAATTATTTTAAGCCAAAATATTTTGTTAGTTAAAATTATTAAAGTTATGTTTAAACTTAACCTAAAAATTTTGGCATTTT
>JAQIXC010001575.1:0-14080 GCA_034697605.1 Metabelba pulverosa
TTATTTATTATAAAACATTAAAATTTTTATTGAAAAATAGCGATTTATAAGAAATCTAATGAAAGATTATTTAGGTTTTATTTTTTGGTTAAAGAAAGAATATGTTGCATGGTCATTTGGTCGAATATTAAATTTCATGAGATTTGTTTGATAAATGACTTTATTGTGATAAAAGGATAAACTGTATAATAAGAAGAAAAGTGAACTGAATATTGAATCAAGGAATATTAATGTAAACCAATAAATCATGTCTATATTTATGTGTTTTTGTATATTTTCATGTACTTCTGTGTCCGATATTGTTCTGCATTTTAGATTTCCGCGTATTTTCGGTCGAAATGAAGAATAAGAATAATGTGAACAACGGTTTCATTGCGTAAGAAATTTATCACATTTTGTCACATCTTATGATAAATTGCTTTTTAACGACTATTGAGACCAACTGTTCGGTCAAACATTCCCTTTGTTTACACATTTGGTAAACAATGAAGTCATGTTGTAAACCAATCCAAACCGTTTCCAGTTAATCGATATAAATTTAGCAAGTTAATTTTTATTCAAAGCTTTTATTTATTTTCAATTAAAAATTATCGTTTATAAAAATAAGTATACTTGCACAAATATGTAATTAAGGTATTAAAGTTTAATTATAAAAGTGTATATTTTATATAATCTTATCAAAACTTGTATTAAATAATGAAAAAATATTAATATATAATACAAAATCAATTACTTAATTATAAAAATTGTTATGACATGAAAAATATATATAAATGTTGACAATATGAGTACATCAATGCGTTTATATTTTGCGAATATATTGTATAAATTATATTTAAATCGTTCAGTGTGAAAGACAGCGGCGGAGAACTGTTTACAAATTTGTATTTTTTGTGTAAAATATACAGAAAAAATGTTTTTGGAAATACTTTGCATTAAATTATACTTTATAATGATTATCAGTTGAGTATTAACGGTCTGTCAAATAGCGGCGAACACAGAGGCCTGGAGTGAGTCGTGAGCCGAGTGGTAGGGCTGTACTCAATCAATATGTCAGTTGCCGTCAGTTCCCGATTCGCGCTTTAAAATAGTTGATACACTTCGTCGAGAATATATGGAATACACGGAATCGCTGCCAATATTAGACGAGTTATCGATGATCTGCTCTCTCGGCTCTCGATCTGTAAAATATGATATCAACAATCAGATGATAAGTACTTGCATTTCGATAGCAATTTTAAATTTTAGATTTTTGAACATCACTTCAATATCAATATTGTAAATACTATATAATATTATCAAAGTTTTTAGACGTGTCTATCAATAGCGGCTACTCTTTAGATATGTATGTTTCGTGAGTTGAATATCGGATAGAATTGAGTTCTAATATAGAGTTTGGGTCTGAGTATTGAGTCGAGAGTTGGGTCAGTCAAGTGAGGCATAACTCATATATATTGGAAAAGATTATTCGCATAAATCTAAAAGCAAATAGAATATAGAGAATATGGAATGAAGTCATCGACAACTTCTCAAATGATAAATGCCGTCTATTTGCGAATAATAGCCAATCTTTTCAAATATATTTCAGCATTTCACCAATTCACTTTAAATTTAGTGAAAGTCTCTTTCCCTTTAAAGTGCTCTCTCTCTCTCTCTCTCTCTCTCTCTCTCTCTCTCTCTCTCTCTCTCTCTCTCTCGCTCTCGCGGGCAGTGTTTGTGGTATTAAAATTAGATTTGAATAAATGGCCTTCAAATTGGAATCGGAGCACAAAAGCGCTCAAATAGATTAGGCGCTGAAAAATGCAAAACTTAACTCGAATTTTAAAACTTCAACGCTTTTGCTCATAACTACCGCTACGGCTAGTATGGGAGCCAATACTTAATCTACGTTTCAGTACTCAATGTAATAAAGATAAGCATTTTTTCAGTTGACTATAAAAATAATGTAATGCGATATTGGACTCACATTTTGGTTTCGAGTTGCGATAAAATCTTTACTCATTCTCCTGAGATCTGAACCAATTTCTCGTATCATTTCATTCATTAAAGTCCTGTTTTGCGATGAACTGACGATATCGGGCAACGGATAACACACTTTTTTGCCTCTCGTGTCAGTCCTTTCAGTGCTATCGGCGCTATCGGTGTTTCGGTTATTACACGAGAGGGACAGCGACTCGAAGTTTGCTGCAAAAGTAGAAATATATATATCTTTTAAATTAAATGCATTTTTGATGATATTTTCAAACAAATAAAAGTCATTTGCTCAGTTTACTTATTGTTATTATTAGTAGTTAATAATACAGTATAATAAATAATGATTGCATGTTTATACAAATAGACAATTCATTAATTACTTTATTTATAAACAAACTGAGCAAACTAGTTTCCATTATATAAATGCAAAATATTTATAAAATCAATTATATATTATTTAAATACAAGATAAAATTAGCATAAAATATACATTAATAAATTGGTAAATATAATGCTAGCAATAGTAAGAATAATAAAATTAATCTTTGCTTCAAATGTATTCAACAGCTAATAGAACCGAAAAAGCACTTCACTGTTAGGATTATATGCACTGCAGAGAAGGACTACTTTATAGTGTTTTGTTAGAGATTTGTTCCATCAATACAAGGCTCGGGTAATGAAAAACAAAGTTAACAAAACAAATCGAATCTATAGACTGATATGATTATAAAAACCTTCTGCCAGAAGGGAGGCAAATGTTATTTTAGCATGTCTATTCACAGAAATGAATGTCCACTTAAATGTCCATGTTAGTTTGAAGACTTTAAGATAAGATAACAAATGTTTATTTGGCTACATGTAAGTTGAATATAAGTTATTTATTACTTAAATTTTATCTTTTAATTCTCATTTTACTAATTGCAATTCAATTTTATCATCTTTCTTATTTAAATCTGAAAGCTAAACAACAAGAATAAATAAACAAAAATATTGACTTTACTCTCAATCTGGAAAATATACTTTACTAAATAAGAAATAATCAATCACTTAGTAAATAAAATATGAAATGTTTAACAGATGCATGTTATAAACTAAATTCAATCATAAAAAATTAAATATAATACAAATGGATTTTTAGCATCAATCTTACCCTCAAAATACATCTTAGTATAAAACAATTTATTAGTTTAGATTTTATTTTAGCATCAAAATATATTTTTATAAGCGTTATATATTTTTTATTTGTTATTACAAAACTTATTTAATTATAAACAGTGCTAAAAATTGTTTACTTATATATTTATGCAAAACTTTCAAATGCGATACATAAATACACGTTTTATTCAAATGCAAAACTTTATTGTTATTATTTTGATGAGATTTTAAGTCAACTCAAAAGATAAATAGTGTGCAATGAGTGGAGAAATATAATACCACTTTTTAAAAAATCTGGAAAATTTATTTTTAATAATTACGAAGAGACATGCCAAAATAACTTCAATATAATTTTCATTTTTAATATGGTATATTTTATATAAAATATTTTGATTAGAAACCATGCTTATCAGATAATATCTTATAACCTTTTATAATTATAAATTAATTTAATATTTTAGCTAGATGTATATTTTTGGCTAAATTAGTTAAAGCATTGCAAGATTGTCACAATTCTAACTAAGCTAACTGGAACTGTAAAATTCCCATTGTCAGTAAAATATTAGTTCTTGATAAAAAATTTTGAGAGTATAAAAAGCAAATAGCTAGTAGTAAGCTATAAAATAAAATAAAATGATCTTTACCCGAATCAGAGGTACTTTGAATATTTGTTGAAATTTGATTGTTATGAATCAAATACGGATTTCTATAGCCTCTCACACATCCACAACCATAAGGGGGATGACCGACAAGACAGTGGACAGACTCTATGGACTGTATGGAGAGCGTGGATGACATGACTGAACGACTTGAATGCGATGTTAATAAACATTTCGACGAATTAATAGATGACTTGCGATAGCGTCGCGTTTGTGGTATAGGAATCGGCGAACTCTGCGGTCGCGTTGAGCGCGAAAATGATGTCTCGATTTCTGAGTATCGGTTTTCGTCTTCATTTACATTTGAAAAGTCGCGCAATTCGTCGAAATGCTCGCAATTATTGTTGAATTCAAGCGCTTCGTTGACGGCATCGACTGAACTGGCATTGAGTGACGACTCATACCCGCTATCAAAGCTCATCTGTTTTGACTCATTCTTCCAAACGAAGTATAGCTGACATTCTTCTGCGTCTTCCGCAGTGGACAACGACCAAACTCGAGTCATCGTTATTTTACTTATACTTGCTAATATTATTTAATACTTGGTATAAAAGTGTAGAAAATACTTTGGACTGTTTTAAATAGTGAGAGAATAGACGGTTTAAAATAAGCAAAGAATTCGACGGAAAAGACAGTCTTTGCGTTTCGTGACAATCGTTTAGACTTAGAGTTCGAGTCAATGATATCGAGTGTCTGCTTCACAAACAAACTGTTGAACTGAACTCAACACACGTTCCTGTTATATATGGCAAGAATTGCGGTGTTCGACGCTCATGGTCTGCGCTACCAGTGCTAGAGCTACCAGTGCTAGAGCTACCAGCGCTACAAACAGTTGCCACGAGTGCGCGTGTGAGTGACATCATTGAAGCACAAAAAGCAGCCAATCTATTCAGGCTATTATCAATCTGTAGAACATATACAATGCTTTTATAACATTCCTCTTTGTGAACAGTATATTATATCAGTTAAGGCAACTATCAAGTATACATAAGTAAATATTATTGATTATAAATTATAAAATCATAAAAAATATATTTTATTAAAATAATTATTGAATTCAAATTTACTAATTATTTTCTAATATACTGTATATTAAAGTAACGGTTTTATTGCTTAATATTCTTATACAGAATTATTTTGTTATAAAGTTATACTGTACAAGTTAATTAGAAAAACATTAAACTTATATCAATAAATCATTAGAATCTAAATAACCAAAATATAGCATGTATACAATGAAATATTAGGTTTAATAAATAATGCACGCATTGTGACTGTGTACAATATTAGTTTCATGCGAATTTAATTTGAACCCGAATTCAGAATTGAAATTCCATTCAAATCTCACTGTCGAGGCGTGTATTGAAAATCTCTCAATCGCTCGAAATTAAGTGCTTTTCCTCCAAAAAAGCATTACATCGAAAGTAATATTCAATTCTAACTTTTAAACTATTCATTCATTTTCGATGCGATTTCATACTCTCTTTCAGGGCGTTGTGTCAACACCTGCTCGATATTTATTGCACACAAGAACCGAATCAATACATTGAAAAGTTGCGCTCACTTTTCGTAAAAGTATTTTTTTGAAAATAGCAATAAAATTATTACACATTCCAGTCTAACGGCGAGAAATGTGTGCGAAAAGCGCGTAAAACAATGTGTAAAATGTGTGAACACTTCTATGGACTCGTGTTTCGAAAATTGAATTTATTGAAAGTTTATTAAAATAAGTGTTTAAAGAGAAAACCTTTTTACTGTCGAAAGTGTGCGAAACTATTATCGAAATGGAGAGGCAATCAACTTAATAACCGAATATTTATAGTCAAATCAATAATATTGTTGCCATATATCTCACGAATAGATAACTTTTAGCACCGATTCGCACATAAAAGCTGTCAAATAAATAAAATACAGACCAATAGTATTAGCAGAAATTGGAAGGTTTTATCGGTTTTGTAAATATTATGTGTCTCACACTTACGCACAAAAGTAGTAATTTTTTATATAAATACAATAGATTTATTGTAAGCGAGTATTATATAAAATCAACTTATTTTCTCAATTCAGTCAATGCATGCCTTCGCTAACGGCGTCCAAACGCGAGGAGTCGTGCGCTTCGGACAGTGCAGCGGACAGTCAATAGAAGTCAGTAAAAGTGCATATTTGCTCACATTATCATAATTTGCTTTACTTATTCCACACGGTTTTCACTTTTTATTTCATTTCGAAAAGTCTACGACTTTTGTCATATTTCAAACCTATCAAAGATATTGTCACAAATTTTTAGCCAAAAGTCGTATAATTTATTAGCGAATGATCGACACAACACTTGATTTATACGGCGTTTGAAAGACAAGCCATTTGTTCAGTCGAGCAGTTAATTGTGAATATCGTTGCCAAACATACAATACATGTTAGAGCGGCTCTAGAAACCCAAACTTTATACAGTACACTATTACAGTATACGTTCAGTTCGTACAGTGCGTACGGATTGCTGTTTTTGGTTGTAAACCATATTTAAAACCACATCTAAATGACATCAATTGACAACCGAGTGATTAATGGATAGAAGGCTAAGAGGATTGACACAAATCGTGACTTTCACTCATCAAAAGTTTTGTGCAATTGTTTGCAAATTCGAAATAAATGCCCAAAAGTTGGAAATGTTTTGAAAAAAACTCGAAAATGCGAATACAAATGAATTAATAGTATTTTTGTTGATTAAAAGTTATCAATCAAATAGTCGCAGAGTTGGAGAGATGGGAGATGTGATGGTCAGTGAGCGGAATGAGCGGTCATTCCGACAGATATCATATTGTCGTGAATGGCATTCATAGTTGAATCGAATGACTCGAACGGATCGCTTGTAATCGCAATAAACATTAAATTAATGCAATAATTCATCGATAAATTGTCAGCTCATCAGTAATCAAATACAGGGTTAGACAAAAAGTGCTTCTCTTATCGGAAATTATCGTAATGTCCGCCAAAGGATCGCAAACACAAACACTACAAACAGTGGCATAACATGACAACATTCCCTTCGGCTGAGTCGGCAGAAATGCCAACTCCTGGACAATGGCCCGGATATGGCAGTACATAATGGGTGTAATTATTAATTGCTTTACCCATTAGACTAGTGTTCGTCTCTTCTCTTCTTTTTTATCTACAATTGCTTTTCGGGCTATTTGTATAAAAAAAGTCGGGCTTTGAGTCGGCTATGAGTCGGGCTTCCAGTCGGAGCTCATAATCACTGTTTGGCCGAAATGCGCGACACTTTAGCAAATGAAGTGAAGAATGAGGTAAATAAATCTTCACTCGTATTAACTCTAATCATAAGCATTAGTTTTATTGAACGCACGCTTTGCCCACATTTCTCGTCGATCTGTTCCGCGCTCTCCGTCTCGGCCCCAGTCTTAGGGTTAGACTAACTGTTGTCTCACATAGTGTTGTCGTTATAACAAAAGTAATTAATATTTGAAAGAATTCGTTAAGTCGTTGCAAACAGATGTAACGAAAAGAGTTCGCAAAATCGCCGAAAACACTGTTTACGGCACTAATTATTGGCTAAACTAATATTTGGAAGCAATAAAACGCGAGCTTTTGACTCGAATCTGCAATTATAGCCACATTAGCCTAACTTTCAATGCATATTAAGTCCGAATAGCAGTTGATTTCAACTTTTTACGTCTCATTCAAATGACATAATTTTAAAGTAAATACCGCTTTTGCGAGGGATTTGAGTGAAAGAAACGATTGTTATTTGCAGTTAAATAGGACCATAAAAATATGAAATGCAATTTTAATGTTCGACAATAATAGCAATTAAATATCGATGCAGTCGTCGACGAATAGCGTTGGGAGCAGTGGTCGAAGTGGTGTTGCCGTCAGATCTGATTTATTCTTTATGTCCGTATTAATGGTCAATAGTTTGTGTCGAATAGAGTAACACTTTATGACTCACTTTTCATATACTGATTAGTTGTAGAAAGTGAGCAAATATTCAAATATGCCGTTCAGTAGTGCTATAGCAGTCGTACGGCAATAGTACAGCAATTGTGCGAAAGTATTCGAATGGTTATAATGATTGTCAGGAGTTCTTAATGTTCACTGCATTCGAGGCTTCGGTGCGATTGACACAGGAATGAGTGATCTTAACGGCACATTCATCTAATGTGTTCGGATTGGCATCCGTTCCGATTGCCTGTATCTGTGTATCTGTTTAACTGTTTATTGCATTACGACTCCATTCCTCCATTCAGACCCATACCCATCGGCTCACTCGTCTGCATACAGTTCCCTTTATTTACTGCCCTCAGCCCTTACCCACCCTAACCCTCCGCTGCTCTCTCTCTCTCTCTCTCTCTCTCTCTCTCTCTCTCTCTCTCTCTCTCTCTCTCTCTCTCCCAAACATTCAATTCTAATGTATTGGAGAGTTTGGTAGAGTATTGGAAATGAAGAGCGAAAAGTTATCCAGTATAATTGCACTGTTATGGACAGTGGCAGTGGACTGTTGGCCTATTGTGCCGGCCATTTACCGATTGAGTCGTGTCCAATTGCCCGGCCATTCATTTCAGCTGACATTTCAACATTTACCGCATTCTTGTATTGAAACTATTGAACAAAAACCGATAATCTATTAGTATTGGAGAAGACATAACACATTACGCACTCATTGTTCAAATCAAGCGTTAGCTCTATATCCACAGTCACTCCCAAAAAGTTTTTCTCAACTTTTGTTTGAAAAGTTAGTTTCGAGACGAGACGGATATCCCTGTATTGCTTCCCAAACTCATCCACTAAATCAAACAACAATATGAGTGCCGTTTTCCTACCATTCCCTGCGAACAACTCATTGCTCGTCAATAGACATAACGTGTGTCTTAAATAAAATTTTATTTATATCCGAATCGAGTCTACAATGTATACAATATTTGTATCGAAACATTTCGGTGTAATCCCTATGAATGCAAGTAATCACGACTCTTGTTCTGGTGCTCTGCTAGCGCTGTGCGGATGCTCTTGTATTTGCCAAACAGATCGTTTGGTGAATGTGAAGATAAAAATTTATCACTTCGCTGCGTGACAAGAGAACGAAACTTGTGACTTTAAAAAAAGTTTCAAGCGAATTATGAGAAATAAAAAACTACTTCAATGTTATCTATATATACGCTATCACTAGCGAGAGGTAAAGGCGCTAAGACTGCTCACCCCTCGAACCCCTCGACACTTAATCCCATTCGTTATGAGAAGTGATTTTTTGCCCTAAGAATCGAATCCTTTTACAAATCAATATTAGTGTCAAATTATTGCTATAAATATATCAATAAATGTGAAAAATATATATTTTGCGAAATTTTTATGTTTTTTATTTAAATACAGTTAATGTGTAACGAATGGCTGAATTAGTTTTGCAGTTATAATGAGTTATGAAAGTTCGGCTGCAGTAGAGCCAGTACTGCGGGTACTGGTGGTGCGAATGTGGGTCCGACCTATTGGTAGAGCAATTGGAAGGCCTGTTGGAAGGCCTGTTGACCGGCCAGTCTGGCGGTGGTGTTTTACACTGCATTATCTTACGTGCATTGAAGTGTCAGCGTTTAGTCAGCAATACTTATTTATTGAGTGCGGCCTACTCTGGCCTACGCTGTACTGGTGCTGCTGCTTGTACTGGTGCTGCTGCCTGTGCTGTGCTGGTGGTGCGCCCGACTCGCTGGGGAAATAAGTGAATGTATTGGTTGAGTGTCTGAATGTCATCGTATTTTGTCTCGAAGTGATCGTATTGTCTCGTTAACCCCCGAACACCCGAACAGAGTATTGTGCAAATAGGGCCAAATTGCTAGTCATATCAAATGAAAGCGTTGGCTAAGTTGCCGGCGCTTTGATCCAAATGAACAGATAACACATTAAACGCATAAAAAGTGGGAATCAATCGCACGGTTGCAGAACATTGACGACATTCACGACACACATACCGCACATACTCTCCGACAATAGCGCCCATACTGTTCGCCAAACCATTCCGTTCAGTGCAGATACGTTGCACTCGAAGTAATCGCAATTTCGTTCTTCAATCTCGACTCGTGTTAAGCCCTCTTCCGTCGCTTCCATTCTTCTAATTTGATTATATCGAATAAATTTTAGTTATGACCACTACTCAGTCGGCCAGCACTACCAGCACTGCCAACACTACCCAAGACTACCCAACACTACCAGTTGTGCAGAAATTGTCTTTTTATGACTTTTCATTTGAATTACAACAAAAGTTTTTATTTGATTCGATCGAAAGCTCTCTTTTTTATAGTCCATATAAATACAATCCACCAATTATTGGCTGATTGGTTGCGCGCTTTGCCGCTAAAAAATTACATTAAATTTAGTCCAATTCGCCGAATACAAGCAGATTCAGTTTACCATGCTCATCCCTGTGCAGCCTAACCGTGCACTCAGAGCCGAACGCAGCTCATCCTTTGCTCTCTCGCTCTCCACGTCCTCTCATTCTGTGAGCCCTGGGCTCGACATTCGGATGCATTAGAAGTTAACAAACCATAAAGAACTGCTCAATACTGTTCAGTACTGCTCCCCACCATTCGCTCCCACAGCCCCCACAACCCTCTCATTCCTTTCCAACCCTTTGAATGGTTGCCATAAATTTAAAAATAGAAGAATACAAATGACTTGAAAGCAATTAGTTGTTATAATTCTTTTATATTTGCGATTCGCATAAAACTTAATGTTTTTGCGTTTCTCTACAAAAACAACGCATCCGTCGGACCAGCGCTTGTATGCGAAACTCATTTTTCAATAATTTTTCATTACATTTATAGCCGAACTAATGTTACAATGATTTTGCATCTATTGTTGCGTAAAGTACTTCATAATAATTTCACATTAACTCGAATTAGAGCGCATCTCACGATTCCCTAATGTATTCTAATGTTTGTTTCGAAGTTTGCATTTGCACTCTCTCTGTACGCATTGTAATTTGCATTCTTAAGCAGATATGAATTTACACTGCTAATATAATACACGTTTAAATCTATGTGTGCGACGCGCTGGCCAAATCTAACCAGGCTCATTTCATCATTGCACTATTCCTTTGAGTTTAATTATGATACAAATGACACAACACTTATATTTTGTTGGCTTTTCGAAGCAATTAATACAACTAATACCCAGATTTGCAATGATTAATAAGAGCTACACATTTTGCAAGTTTTAAGCTTTGTATAATTTGTGGTTTATTGTGGTTTAAAAGTTTTGCAATTATTATATTATTTTAAATATAATTTTCAAAGGAGTACAATGTAGAGTTAGAACTTTTAGAACGAAGAATTTTTAGAAAAGCTTAATTTTTATTGAAAAAAAAACCACTAAAAACATAATGAATGGGTTTTTTTAATTGTAGGATATTTTAAAAACAATTTTTTAACATAAATAGCAAAAATGCATTAATTTAAATTAATAAATAGATATGTAACATGCCATAGGTATTCTATTGCTAACTTTATCAAAACTGCTGTTTAGTATAGATTAAAATATTATACTGTGCAGAACACTACATCGGACCTAATATCTTAGCATTGAATTTATTTTGTTTGCACAAAAAATTTCCCATTTTTTAGATCAAAGTGTTCGGCGACTTTTTAAGCATAATATAATCTATATTATATTTTTTGTTCAACAAAATGTGGCAAGATTTTTGTGAAAATTTAAACAAACAATTTTGAAATATATGGTTGATATGAATAGAGGAATGACTGACAAAAACTTTTTTGTTGTAAAAAGTGCTCAAAAGTAGAAATTCACTTCTAATGGGAAAACATATTCTCAGAAGACTTAGAGCTTTAGGATAACTGTATTGAAGTGCGGATTCGAAGGCAACTAATTTGGTTTTGGAGTAAAAAACTGTTTTCGATCGGGTTTTGTGTAGTCGACTCTCGAGCCATTCGAGCCATTCGTTCAATTTATTTATAGAATACTTGTGAAAATGCAAACTTTCATTTATTATCAAAAAATACCGCTACGCAAAAATCTAGCATGTTGGTACTTGTTTGAAGTGATCCTACTTTTTATTCAAAGCCCAAACCCAACCAAACATTTGAAGGATTAAAAAAATTTTCAAAAAGTATTAGAAAAAAAAATTCTTTTTGTATTCTTTTATATTCCATTCAATTATTCTGTGTATTGATGCAATATTGAAAAAATTGGATTTTCTATGTTTAGCAATCAATAGATTAAAAAATATTACGGTATAGTTTAGATAATGTATAGAATTGATGCAATCAATTACTTTCAATTCTGGATAATTGATTTGGAATGTATAATTCGAATTATTTCCCTTTCGATTGGCTTTCATTATAGTCGACATCAATCTTCTGGAATTTGAATAAGAGTTTGTGTACCACAAGATTAAATTCTACATTGTACTCTCTACTGTATACTGTATGTGCAGTATGTACTGGGTATTGCATTGAATTGTTCTTACGGCACAAACAGCGTAAGTGGTGTCGAGTTGGTTCGCAATAACGTTATTCTTTATATTTCTGCATAAATTCAATGCCTTTTTCATACATATGTATTGCAAAGCGCGAACACAAAGCCAGATGAGAGGCATAGAGGCATAGCTTCACTAATAACTTATAGAATAGGTTTTTGTTAAGAAAGACATTAATAAATCATGTGTTGTCAGCGACAGAAATACTAATCCGCGTTCGCCTCTCTCGGCGCTAACGTTCCGCTATAATAGACAGTTGTTTTGTACGCGTTTTTTATTATTCAAATTATTTTCTCCTATTTAAAAGAAATCCTTTAGTTTTTCAATATAAATGATTAGTTAATCGATTTATTTAAAGTATTCATAGAATAAATATAATAAATGTAAAAAATCGATGCTTAGGGGCTCTTATCGTAAAAACAGTTAATCCGCAGTCATTGCAGTCATTACTCTTGTTTTCATTTGTAGTGATTTCGATCTCGACTCGAGAGCACTCACTCGTCGACTGCTAAACAAACTTTTAACCAGATTTACAATGCGCTCAATTAGCAGTGGGTGCGGAAAGGGATGAATCCAACAAGACAGTTTTTTGCAATTAATCATTTATCAAAATAGCTGTATTGGGCCTACAATTAGAGGAAATGGCTTTAATTTATTCGTTTAAATTAATTTAATTAATTTAAAATTTTTATGAATTAGATTCGTAAATGAGTTTTGGCAGTGAAAGCGTGAATCTGAGAAAAGGCGAGAACTGCTGAACTGCTGGTGAGAGCGTTGGTTAGGGTTGGCGTCGCGAACCCCGACTGCTCACCACTGCCGAGCACTACACGTCTCCGCGAGTGCAGACCCTTTATGTACCCACGACTGGTACGAGTAGAGGCACTGTAGGCGCACTGCTGGCTCTGTAGGCGCTGTATGCTTGATTAGATCGGTTAGAAGAATAGTCGAAATTTGCAGGAACTGCACAACTGTGACCGAATCGCTCGTATTGAACCCGAACTGCCGAAACACAACTCCACATAAGTCTACAAAAGAGTAACAATTATTGCAAAACAAGTTTTAAAAAAGCTTTAAATCTGGGCTTTAAATGAGAGATGGGTTTGAAGGCCGAGACGTTTGAGTCTGATTTGAATTATATCACACACTTAAACCCAATACTAATTTTAACTAAGTTTAACAAATTTTTTCAATAACTCTGTATAACTTATTAATACTGAGTAATTTAAAAAATCTTATAACATTAAGTTAAACAGCCGATTAACTTTGTTTAATTATCTAGAAGTTTAAATTTAAAAAATGTTATTATTGTAAATGAGCAAGCTAAAGATCTACCGGTATTAACTTAAAAAGCTATTACAATAGAGGAAATATATGTAATAATTGTTAAACATTGGTTGGTAATAAAAAATAAGTTTATAAATTCTCAAACTTAACCAACTAGTTACTTTTTTTATATAAAATAATAAATTGCTAAATTAATTACAGATTTTGCTGTTAAAAAATAATATATGAAAAATTTTTTATGTTTATTCGATTACACATTTGAATTGAGTCGAGAGTTGTTGATCGCGACTCGAGAGGCCAACTCTCAAATAAAGCCTACATTTCCTAAAATATTTTTAAAACATTAATGCGTTTGAAATTATTATTTCGGTAATTGCCTGCACTTATACTGTAGTTTGGATGTACTGTGCAATACTATGCACTGAATATACGGTTTGTCTATATATTATCATTTGATTTTGATAAGTGATAGCAAATGATGTAAAGCAATGGGTGTCCGTAAAAAGATGGGAAC
>JAQIXC010001576.1:0-14073 GCA_034697605.1 Metabelba pulverosa
GTTGAGTGCGTTTTGAGCGCTTGCTTTGCAAATCCAAAAGAGTGTTTCGGTTCGCATCACTTTAGACGCGAATAACTTTTTCAATATTAATTCAATTTTTAAATAGTTTTCATTAACACACTCATCGATAATCAATAAACAAATGCATATAAAATTTTAATTGCTAAACTCAAATAATTGTTAGTAATTAATACGTATTAAACTTTTTCGCCGCGTTTCTTACGTCACACTTATTCTTATATAAGCATATGTTGCAAACAAAATAAAAATAAAAATATGAGTGATCAATTTTATAACTGTATATAAATAATAGAGAATTATAGCTGAAAATAATATTTGCGCAGTAATTGTGCATGTTACCGAATACGTTTCCAATTAGCGGCAATGGCAGCGGTCCGGGCGGGTATTGCGGGATTACGTGTACGTAGAATCGGGCCAAATAATACGTAGCCAGTGCCAGCAAAAAAGTTAGAATAATTGTACTTGTTAAAAAATTAACTATATATGCGAGCATATATATTAAATTCATTGTCGAATTATTTAAACGCAATATAATATACGACTGCTATGAATAGGATCTTTGAAAATTCGTTCACTTATTGTTGCGAACAGTCTCCTTCTCAGTACTAATGTGACGAAAAATTACACTGTACTTATAAAATCTACGATGGAATGAGCTGCATTTGCATCAGCGTTGAATTTGCATAATTAATTAAATATTTGCGAGAATTTTGCAGAATTCGAATCAATCAAATCGATTAAATGTGGATTTAACTGAAATTAGATCTCAAATCTCGATTCGCATCAAACGAGTGATTGGTTTTCAAATCCGAACGAATTGTTTTTTGCCGATTATAAGTGCGTCAATCGTAACCCATTTACGACATTTACATTAATAATTTAAATAACATGTCTAAAAGTGAAAAACAATTTTTTGCTTGGCAGTACAGTACAGTAATATGTACAGTATATAGAAGTATAATAAAAATTGAATTTTATAAGATAGTTTTTAAACATAAATTTATTTCTTTATTTTAAATAAAGTAGAGATATATGAAAATGTTTACAATTATAAAAACTATTAAACAATTTGAATTTGAATGCGAAATGAGTAGGGTGAAGGCTGTGGATGTATTTAAACTGTATATAATTTAGATTTATAATTGATCATGTAATAAAATCAGAAACGCAAATCATATATCGCTTAGAAATTACATTTACATAATATTGTTCAAAGCAGCAAAATTCAAAACTAGTTTAAACAGTACAAAGGACGATTCCATTCCTGGGCTTTTTTTGGCATAAATTAGGCCACTCCCCAAACCTAGGGAGGATGATAGAACTCGTCGAGACGAACAATTTTTACTATTGGGCCCACGCAGTTTTCCCAGGCATTTAGGCGCAAGAGGGGGTAAAAGTCGAAAATTTCATTTAAGCTATTTTGACAAATAAGGTGTTAATTTCTACTAATTCGCCAATGCTGATCTCAAATATGTTGATAAAATTTACGAAATCTTTATATTTAATTATAAAAAATTACAAAAATTTATACTTATAATCATATATTAAAGAAATCGGCATTTTTAAATATTTGCGCTTGATAACTTCTACTTTTTATATCTGAGTAAAGTTTTAACTATGTAATGCTCAAGTAGGGCATGGGACCCAAATATGATAGCCAATTGCCAATTAAAACAAGATATATAAAAATTTCGTCAATTTTATCAACATATTTGAGATCAGCATTGGCGAATTAGTAGAAATTGACACCTTATTTGTCAAAATAGCTTAAATGAAATTTTCGACTTTTACACCCTCTAGCGCCTAAATGCCTGGGAAAACTGCGTGGGCCCAATAGTAAAAATTGTTCGTCTCGACGAGTTCTATCATCCTCCCTAGGTTCGGGGAGTGGCCTAATTTATGCCAAAAAAGCCCAGGAATGGAATCGTCCTTTACATTTGAGCATTATAATTAATTCCAAAATTGTTGGTGGGTAATTGAAACCTAACCGATAGCGCATCGATGGACTCGCATAGCGTCCGACAGCGACCGCGGATTTCGAATCGGCCAAACAGGCCGTTGAGGACATCGACGCCGCGTTCGGCGCAACCATTTTGATCGTTCGCAGCGAATATATTGTCAATCAATACGATGTCACCACTGCATAGGTCGGTGTGAATTGCACCGCAAGTGTGGACTACCATGTTGCCTGAGTTCGTAGCAAGAATGTAAAATTAATTCAATTAACACGTAACTTTCATATATTTGCAAATTATTATACATGTTACACAATTGGATTGTTACAATTTTATTAAACCCGAAATTTGTATTACAAAAATGCTTTCATTAAACATCAATTTATATTTACCATTATGAATTAAACGATATTCATTTATTGTCGCATTGAGCAATAGCGTTGAGCCGTTATTTAGTAACATGTTTAAGTTGGTGTTGAGAGATTCAAGCCATATTGCGCCATTGCAAGTGTATTGAAAATTGAAATTATTTACTTTTATCATGTAATATTTAATGCCAATTATACTTGATGCACATTTAAGTATATTGCTATAATTTGCGTTTATATTGACAATTGGAGTAATGGCTTATATAAAATGTTAAACAAATTAATTTAATAAGTCAAAATTTGATTATAAGAAAAGATTACCATTGTTCATTGTGTGCGGTGAATCTAGATTAAATACAGTAAAATTTATTAATTATCCATTGTATAATTTACATTGAAATAATACTTTTGCATTGATTTGCCAATTTATTGCTGTAACTTGTAGATTTATTAATTTGAATTAACAATATAACAAAAAACAGATATTTATAAACTATATACATTATAATAAAATGTATTTTAAAGATATATTTTATATAATTTGCAAAAAATATTTGTATTGTATTTGCTTAATATATAAATATAATGTTTATATTTAATTATATTAAGTATTTTTATGCACTGTGAAACACTCCGATATTTAATAAAACAAATTTATTTTATTAAAATAAAATAGCATATTGTTTATAAAGGCTAATGTATCATATAAATATGAATTAAAAGTTTCTGTTAGATATCATATTATTTAATAACATGTGCAATAAAAATTTGCAGTAAAATCTTTTAATAAATTAGCATATTATTTATAAAGGTTAATGTATCATATTAATATAGATTATTTCGTTTTATTTTGTAGGTCGAGTTTTTCTTAGATATTATCAAACAAGTTACTTGGATTATTATTGACTAAAATGGCATGACCATATAAGTCAGTCATATGCTGATAGAAAAGTAGTCTGACAAGTTTTCACAGTTAGCCCGTGGTACCTTACTTCTATGCATTACACTCTGGGCCATTTTTTGTTGCTCTACGCGTCTCGTCTCTGTCTGCTTCGCACTAATGTGTGAAAAGTAAACACATTTTTACTTCAATACATTGTTTTATTTTATATGTAAAGTCCGGTGCTCAAAAAATATTTTTAATTCCTATGTTACCAACTTATATTTCAATGTTATTTATGCACCGGACTTTACATATAAAATAAAACAATGTATTAAAGTAAAAATGTGTTTACTTTTCACACATTAGTTCGAAGCAGACAGAGACGTGACACGTATAGCAACAAATAATGGCCCTCTCCACTCTACTCGTATGCCCTTTACTCTTAGAGTATGACATCAGAAACTTGTTAACAATGTATGCGTTGACTCTAAGAGTAAAGGACAGACGAGTATAGAGTAAAGAGTGTAGTGCATAGAAGATAGCCTTCTGTGTAAACTATGAAAACTTGTCACACTACTTTTCTATCAGCGTATGACTGACTTATACGGTCATGCCATTTTAGTCAAAAAAAATCCAAGTAACTTGTCTGGATATTATACAGTATTATTTAATGTTTGAAACATACATATTTGTATGTAATAAATAAGGCCAACACAATTTCCAGAACTAACTTTTAGTTTACATTTTGCAAAAAATATCTCTCACATGAAAAAGTAGTTTCACAAGTTTGCACTGAAGTATCACTTTGTGTCTTGATAACGTGATTTAGACTTTAAACAATAAAACACAAAATCCAGATTCAATGTTAACATACAAAGTTAGTCTTGAGCGCAAACATAGAAAACTTGCCAAACTTCTTTTTCATACGAAAGACATTTTTCGCAAAATGTCAACTAAAAGTTAAATGATGAAATTGTGTTAAACATGTTAGTAATAAACGTAACTTTATTTGCCGAACATTTTGATACAATTCGGCAATGAATGAGATGAGTCTCGAAATCCTATAATTTCTCTTATTATTAGTATTTATTTGAGTGAAATCGCAAAATGAATCAGGTTTAGCAAGATACAGTAGCAAGATAAAGTAAACATAGTATAACGCGTAAGTAAAAAATCAGTCGCTAATAGCGGTCTTTAATAATTTGCGCGCATTTCTCGCCGACCATCAGCGCCGCGGGGTTTGTGTTGGCGTTCGGCAGCGCCGGAAATACCGACGAATCGCAGACTCGTAGCGCGCGGACATTCCGGACGCGCAGCTGCGCGTCGACCACCGCATTCACGCCGTCCGCGGCGCCCATCGGGCAGGTGCTGCCAATGTGATAGATGGTGCCCGAGTACTGAATGAGGCACGCGAGCGCCGACTCGCACTCGTCGAGTGGCGCCGGAGCGCAGAGATTGCACGTCGACTGCAGTAATCGCGATGTGTTGGCCGTCGCCGCGAACGACGACTGTCGCAACAAACGCAACACAAAGCGCAAGGCGTCGGCCGTGTCTTCGTAGTCGCGCGGACTCGACAGCAGATTCGGGTCGATTAGTGGCGGCAGTCGCGGATTCAGCGACTGCAGGCGTACGGCGCCGCGACTCCGCGTGCGCACCAATTCGACGTAGAAGTAGAATGCACCCGCGCTACCTGCCGCCGTGAACACTATGACGTTTGGCCACTGCTTGTCCTCATTCGTATTGGTGCTGTAGTAGAGTATGTTATTGATTGCCTGCGAGAGCGGTCCGTCGCGACTGCCGTACAATCGCCACAATTGACTGACAGTCATGTGCGGCGCCGGCAGTAGTAGTGTGGGCTCGACGTCCACTAATACCTCAATCGCCGGCGTTATCATCAATGCGTTGCCGACAGGCGCTTCCATTACTAATGGAATGTCCAATTGAGCAAGGTGAGTTTTCGGACCGATGCCCGATAGCATGAGCAACTGCGGCGAACCAATTGAACCTGTTACAAAAATTCAATTCAGTATTATTCCGCAATTACGTCGAACAAACGGTTATCGCATACCTCCCGATACGACCACTTCTTTGTCGGCGAATACGTTATAAGATTTGCTATTTTTCACGAATTCAACGCCAATAGCAGTCGAGGCGTTGAATAGGATTCGGACGACCAGTGCTTTCGTAACGATATGCAGACTCTCCGGATGTGGGTTCGGGTCGACGTACGCGTTGCCGGCGCCGGCTTTCAGACCGTCGGTTGTGATGTGCGACTGCGCGCTCATATACCCCGCCTGATTCGGGCCGTTTACATCGGTCGCGCGAAAGCCCAACTCGCTATACGTGCGATTCAAAAGCGCGAATATTCGATCATGCTCACGAGCGGTGCTGATCTGCACCGGACCGCCGACGCCGTGATAGTCGCGATTCGCGGCGACAATACTCGCGTCGGTGTTGTTCTCGAATTTGCGGAACAACGACAAAACGTCGGCGTAGCTCCAGCCGCGCGCGCCGTACGTTCGCGACCAGTCGTCGAAGTCTCGCCGATTGCCTCTGTTGTCGACCATCGAACCGATCGCCGAACTGCCGCCCAGTGTGCGCCCGATTTGGTACGGTATGCGCGCGTTGGCGAACGTCGCGCCAAGTTTCGACTGCGGTTCGAGGTGGAACTGCCAGCGATTGACGCGGTTTAGTTGCGAGTCGACCGCCATTCCCGGAATGTCGTCGTACAGCGCGCTCTGCGGCCCTCCCGCCTCCAAGAGCAGCACATTTGCCGCCGCGTCTTCGCTCAGTCTTCCGGCGACAACACTGCCGGCACTGCCGGCGCCGACGACGACGTAATCGTAGTTTGACTTCCAATGAGCTCTCGAAGCGGTCTTCTCGTGAATCAGCTGTCGCTGCGCCGTAATCCACGCCAACACTACCAATTTGTAGGTTAACACGTTGCTCATTTTACGTTAATCTATTGTAAGTCGAGTATAGTTAAAATCTAATTACACCGAAAGTCAAATATTTCGATGTTATTATGTATAAACGGAAAAACTTACTTAGAAAATTACAATGATTTATTTTATGTCAATTCACTCATACAAATATATCCCGCATTAAATGCTATACAGCATATATCAGTCCTAGCTCACATAATACACACCTTTTTGTCCAATCAAAGTTATTCTAAATATTATAAAAATTTATTATCTATATTTGATTATTAAATTTAGAACGCAACAATATTAGTCTATTGAATTATTATTTTGTTTGATTTAGCAGTTAACAGATATTTTATTGCACGCTAAAGTGCGTTGAACTGGAGGCCTGCGCTCGTATTTGCGGTATTAATATTGAGACGCATCTCAAGTCACTGATGACGAACGGCCTTCAGTAGCGCTCGTCCTTCACCCAGAAATCCGGACTTACCTCAACTCACATTGAGTTCGCACTCACTTTGAGTGTACCTTTAACTCAACGCTCACTTTGAGTGTATTTCCAGTCTATATAAAACCCATACTTTTGTACATAAGTTTCATTCGATATGTAGACTCTCAAGAGAGCACTTCACTCTCTTTTCATAAATAAAGTTAGAGTTTTTGTTAGACGTTGTTTGTGTTACTTGTTGTGCTCCTGACCACTCCCTGTCGCCGCCAATCACCCACATGGCCCTGAGCGACTCAATCATGTATTTCACCGGTACAGATGACATCAGCGTCGAACGCTGGTTCTCCGATTTTGAGGCAGTACTTTCCGAACTAGCTATCACTACGGATACGCAAAAAGTTTATTGCCTAAGATCCCATCTCAGCGAAGCTGCTCTCGAATATTTCGCCGATGAAATCGCTACCGCTTCCACAACGATCACTTGGGGCGAGTGCTGAAAACAATTCACTGAACGATTCAGCGCTACCGCAGTCACACCGTTCGCTGCAGCGCTCGAGCGCAAATTACACCCAAACGAGTCAATCCAGTCGTTCTTCGACGACGTGATGTCGTATCTCTCCCGTACCGACCTATTCGACGAGGGGAAAGCGGATATTCTAACACTTGGACTACCTGAATCGTTTCAGACAGACATGTTCGACACTCAGATCACGAATCCGGCCGATTGGCTCTAGCGCGCACTTGCTGTTGAACGCCAACTCGCCGCAAACAAATCTCAAGTCCAGCGACTTAGTCAATCAAGTGATCCAACCAATTACTGCATTGCTCGCAAAACACATTGCGACATCAATGACGACACCTCTGATGGCAAACAGTCGCCAAATGCGTTGTCCACAACGTCATTTCCGCATACTTCCGGTAATTACATACCAAAGTCCATTTGCAAACACTGCAAACGAAATGGCGTTTTACTCAGACATTCACACACTGAGTGCATATATCTGGCCAACCCTTCGTCAGTTTTTACTGACAACCAGATCCACAACATATCTCTGGTCGACACAACGTCCGCCCACCAGATGACTGCCGATTCCCTGGATGACTCTACGTTAGACACAGACTATGTCCAGCGCGAATCCCTCACACGAGATTTAAATCTCCCGTTGGACATCATTTACATTGATGGTCTTATGGACTCTCGTCTAACGCACATCACAGTGGACCTTAACTCTAATGTTAATCTGGTTTCAATCGACTGTGTGCTTGAAAATCAACACGAATACGAACCACATGAACGGACTTTGCGCACATTCGCAAACCGTTCTATCAAAACATTTGGCACAGTTCACGCGACAGTCACCATCGGTTCCGAGACTTCGCTCATCATTGCATACGCCGTCTGTACGAACGACTTCGAGTTATCACTGGGCTCCCACGCAGTTCAGATGTTTCAAATCTGTATTAAAGACGCAGACGTACGCAGATGTACGCAGACGTACGCAGATGTACGCAGACATATGCAGACGTACGCAAACAATTTCCATCACGCGAAGTCCAGCGCCGCAGCAATCAACGAGTCAATGACTCTCAACCAGATTTCAACGAGTGACGCAGACTACGCGACTCCCATGTCCGATTTTCTCATTGAAGCCGTGACGCACACAGAGAAGTTCGACATACTGTCAATCACGTCCACGTACGCCGATTCGGTCTACACATACTACCAATCGTGCCGTCAACCTGAACTCATTGCTGAGTCAATAAATGTCTTTCCGCTTCGACAGTCCATCTTAGAAGACAACAAGTGTTCGCGTCAGGCCACAGATCTGCACTCTTCGGAACAGTCTTCCGAGACTACCTCCAACTCCTCAGCTCACACGAACCTGACGTCAAACAAAGACGGTTCAAAGCACAAACATTTCGACTCGCATGAGCTAACCGTTGTCACATTTAAACCGATCACAATTGCCCAAACTTCAGCGCGAGTTACTCCCGATCCCAGTGTGACAACATATGATCTCTCGTCATCGCTCGTGTTCTTTGCGACACTGACAAAACACGCCACACTAGGCTGTCACAACAAAAAAGAGATCACCACCAACGTTCCACCGGAACTAAAACTGATGAATCCGCTTGTGTTTCCGACAGCACATCTCAACAGCGCTCACACATTAGCGGAACGCAACGCTTTGGCTTGGCTCCCCTAATCAAAATCTCCGCCACCATTCAACCGTGAGCTCTACCTCTCACGCATCTTTACATTGGATGGTGCGCCGCCGTTTCCTCCTGCACCTCCACCTTGGATGCCACGGCTTACAGTTAAAGCGCCGGGAAGTGAGATGCATCTCAAGTCACTGATGACGAACGGCCTTCAGTAGCGCTCGTCCTTCACCCAGAAATCCGGACTTACCTCAACTCACATTGAGTTCGCACTCACTTTGAGTGTACCTTTAACTCAACGCTCACTTTGAGTGTATTTCCAGTCTATATAAAACCCATACTTTTGTACATAAGTTTCATTCGATATGTAGACTCTCAAGAGAGCACTTCACTCTCTTTTCATAAATAAAGTTAGAGTTTTTGTTAGACGTTGTTTGTGTTACTTGTTGTGCTCCTGACCAACGACTAGTCGTGCGATTTGCCGTTAAATCAGCAATACGCCGACTAGACCCATACCCTCGACACAACTCACACATAAACGCGCGCTCTAGTACTTCCCGAAGTACTCGTCTCGCGCATTTGTCTAACACCCCTACTGCGAATCCGTCACTAGTGTTGGAGCACTAGTTGACGTAAATCATTGGTCATATCGACCTCTACACACACCCAACTGGCGTTGACCTATAGTGGGCTGAGAACATATTGTTGTGGCGCGTTAGTCAAGAACGCGCACGTCACAATATGCATAGCACGTCTAATTTAAATAAACAAGATACCTAAAACCAGATATAAATATAGCTTTGTATTACAAGCCATATGAAGGGGCGATACACTATAACTTTATTTAATTTTTATATTGAATATAATTTCCGTTCAAACTTACATCATATGCTTGGCATTCTAAATTATATACGCATAAATAAAATTACAATAAAGATGAATGAAATTGAATTCATGGCAAAATTTATTTTTATTATAACGCTGCAATGTCTTTCAAATGTTTATGCCGATGCATATAAAAACCAGCGAGGTAAAATGCGTTTTTTTAAATATAAAATTGCGAATACTACTGTAATGAATATTAATTTACGCAGTTGACAATAACGACGTATGCGTGCAAAATATCTACAAAAATTGTATGTATGATCAAAACTACACCGACGCGGACGTGGACGAAGTGCGCAAATATATCCAGGACAAACTATCGGCAATGCCGGCATTCCGAGATCGATTAGCATGTAAGAAACTTCGCGTTAGAAAAGACTGGAAATGCGTTTCCGAATTGGATCGAATGGCGTTTCTGAAAGTATTCCGCGCTCTGTACCGGCGCGGCGAAATTGCCTACCTGGCCGATGTGCACGGTAACTGGTGGTCGCACGCGCACAAGTTTCAGTTTCCAGCGTTTCACATCTTGCTCAATTTGGCGCTCGAGCGGCGCATTAGAGAGTTCAACAACAAATTATACTTGCCAACTTGGGTATGTCACATTATATCAAGCATATTTTTACTTTTATTAAGATTACACTGAATATTATTAGATAACATGTTATTTTACTACGAAAGTTACAAAAGTTATCGATCAGCTTATCTAAAGCCTAATTAGACAATAGAAAATAATTTAATTTTTATTAAATTTTAAAACGAATACAAGATAATTTACATCAATTTTAACAGGAGTAATTAAAAAAAATAAATTAAATGTAAATTGGAATACAAATAACTGAATTTAGAATTTGAAAGTTATTTTTATTTTTAAATTTAAATCGTGTTCAAAAATTTAATTATATAAAATTTTACTCGTTAACTGACTTAAGTGAATTGGTTAAATTTAGTAACGCCAAGCTATAATTATTGCAAAATTAATCCTGTGCAATTTAGCGGCGAATGGCGCGACGCGTGGCCACAATCAGCGGTTAAATTCAACAAATTCTATGCAGCAATGCATTGCTTTACAAGCGTTTCGTTGTACTGCTCTTTAAAGCAATGCAATGCTATAGCAAACCAATGCATAGACTCTACGACTGCATAGCATTACTGCACTGAAATCGTACCATTCGCCGCTAAATTGCACAGGATCAATTTTGCAATAATCATAGCTTAAGTTTGGTAGTAAATTTAACCGAATCGGTCAGGCACACTTAAGTCAGTTAACGAGAACGTATAATAAGGAGCATAATAAGTATAATTATTTATAGATTTTAAATTATAAATGATGCATGCATAAATCTAAAAAAATTTACTAATTACAATTGTGTTACACAGAACATCGATCTGGACTTCGCGCGGCCCCAACTGTCGGCGATATTCGACTACTTCGGCACTTCCGGCAACTACTCGACCGCGTATTGCGTGTCCGACGGCATGTTCGCTGACCTACCGCTCGTACGCTGTATGCGGCGCCAGTGGCGACTCGACGGAACACTCCCCGTTTGGTACAGTCCCGAAGTGTTCGCAATGATGTTGCAGTGGCCGGACACGTCCAGCACCAGACTATTTGGCGCTCACTTTGCACCGCATCTATCAATTGGCGGATATAACGGCGACGCCAGTACTGCAATCGCACCGAATGAGTAAATATTCGTTAATTAATGCCAATTATTGCCAATTAGACTTATATTAGATATATTGGTTTTAAAAACTGACTTGCTCAAATAATTAATTAACAAGTTATAAAATATATTTTTAATACCTCTACCGTTCTTAAAAAAGAATAGAGGTATATATAATTTTACCTGAAACCCCATTCACCCACCTACCCCATAGAAAATGCATTGGGCTGGTGGATTGGATGACTGATGTGCTTAGAGGAAGCATTGTAAAATATGCCATTTTAAGTCTATATTAATAGCGCGTCAATATGAGATAGCTTACAAATAGAACACATTGGTGGATGGTATGCATTAGTAAAGAGTATACTGCCATAAAAAATGCATAGGGCTGGTGAATTGGATGACTGGTGTGCTTAGTGGAAGCATTGTAAAATATGCCATTATTCGCGCTATATTAATAGCGCGCTAATATGAGATGCATTAGTGGATGGGGTGCACATGTGGAATGTATACTGCCATAGAAAATGCATTGGACTTGTAAATTGGCCCACTGGTGTGCTTAGGGGGAGTTATAGCGTTACTATATGCAGTGATCTATAAGACCATGCCCCAAAATGAGAGCGATACAGTATAAAGCGATAAGTAAACTATAAAGCGATCCTCCCAAGTTATAGAATTACTGTTTAAATTGTTTTAAAAAACAATTATCCCTTGTTATAGCATTACAATATTTAGTATACTATAAAACTACGCAAAGTAAGATCGTTACGGTATAATATGTACTATAAAGCTATCTCACAAATTATAACATTAGTGTATGTAGTGCTCTAAATGCAATTCCTTAATTTATGGCGTTAATGTATTCAATGTACTATAAAAGATACGCCCAATAAGAGCGGTACGGTATAATATAAACTATAAATTAATCTCCCAAATTATAACATTACTATATGTAGTGTACTATAAAACGATACGCTAAATAGGAACGTTATGTTATAAGCGTTACGTCAAGTTATAGCTTTACTGTAACTATAATACTAAATATTTTAGTTATAAAGTGTTACTGTCTTTATAGTACTATGAAACTTATATATACTGTATTATGTATATAGCTTAATTTAATTATTAATAGTTATTCTGTCATTAAGCCACACTTATGGTAAAGGTATTAAGTTCATACTGAGCAGTCTTGTTTAAATTAATTTGTATATTAATATTATTAACGTTCTTTGAACCATTCAAACTAAAATATTTAATATTAATTGTTAAAATTGGCATTATTTGAAATGGTAACATAATTAAACTGTATTAAATATGCACCCGTATAGCGTTACGTTCCATTTTTGGCATGCATATGCGACGGACTGGTATCTCCGTAATCAATTAGCGGAGACGAGCGCTACTTCGGCGCAAACATTCGGTGTGACCGCCGACACTGCCACCGGCGAAATGAGGTCGTCGGCGGACAGCGATGAAGTGCTTTACTTCTCGAACCACACGTTATCCGACGCAACGGCGCAGACATTCGGCGATTTGTGTTACATCGACGAGTCGTTGGTAGCGATTGTCCGGAAACTGATTCGCAACGAGACGTCGCCGGAACCGACGGCACTGAAGCGGTTGCGCAACGCGTTGCCGAAACACGTGTTCGACAAATGGTTTCCCGCGTTTGCCGACGGAAAGTACAGCCCATTACTGAACTATTTCGTCGACGTCGGCGACTGCAACGCCGACTGCAAAGCGATGCCCGTCTTTCAGCGATTTAGAGACACCGCGAATGGGCGCCGCCAGGAGGCGACGCTCGCCTACGACTCGGGCTTTGACGCGCTTCCAGACGTCCGCGTCGGACAGCAGCGCTGTTTTGATTTGATCGCCGACTTGAATCGATTCGGATATTGCAGTCCTTATGTCGTTTGAAAGTATTTTCGCTCAAAATTAAATCAAATCTATTAATAAAATGTTTATATAAATTTAATTACTTGACATTATTGCAAATAAATTAAATAAAAACTTGCTAGAACTTTGCGTAATATTTTAATATAATTTTTACTGGACAAATATTCTAGCAACTGTTTTATTGCTATTAGGGCCGTAGGAAATGGGCCGCTGGGCGCATACTATGTAAATTAAACAGTAAGCCACATCCTTTCTTAGCCTATTCTACATTAAAAATTTTAGTACACATTAGCCTGAGAACAGGTGTGGCCTAAAGTTCGATTTTCATAGTATGGCTGTGGTATTATTGTACGGTATAATAGTAGTCAGAGGGCACCGACTGCTGCACACGCATCACTGGAAGTGCGGAGATCGAACCCGGCCTCTACCATGCACAGTTAGCAGTTTTGCTTTTTACTTCGGTACGCCGGTTTCTTTAGTCACCGGATAGTCGATTTGCACAGTTATCCATTGAAATCTCGTTTAAACCCCAATAATAATTGCCGTAATATAACTAGATTTTCAATCGATTCCCATCGGGGTAGAATTGGGACTGTTTGAAAACTGCTAGAGATAATTTAATGCAGTAAAATGCATTTGATGCATTTGTTTTCTTGTGGTTTTGTGCCATAAAAGATGTTAATGTCAAAGGTCACTAGCATCCGTGTTTGGAAGGTTTGCTGACCCCATATCTCCTGACCAATCTATAACGACCAGCTCGTTGGCGCAAAGGGCTAATGCGTCGACCTAATAGTGAATTGCTGGTAGCGAGTTCGAATCCCTGACGGGACTCAATAACAACGCGGTCCCCAACCCAGGGGCTAATG
>JAQIXC010001577.1:0-14070 GCA_034697605.1 Metabelba pulverosa
TGTATATGCTTTGTTGTGCATTATTTGCACAATATATTATAGAAGTAATATTAAAAACTTATCAATTTTGGCTTCAATTTCATTAATTTATTCTTGTATTTATGATTTGAATTTTAACCAAGTATATTAAAGGCAGATTTTTCGGTACATTGTGTGAACAGATTGTAAAGAGTGAGAGAGTTGGGAGAGAATGCAATCAGAAATTAGCTCGAATTGCAAAACTAATTCTACGGTTTAAGCTATCGGTTGATTATAGTTTGTGACTTAATTTGGAACCGACTCGACGTACAAATGCATTCGCGGCCATACAGTCCATTCAGACCATACATTCCTGTCACTTGATATCTCGGTTTTATTCCTTCTTTTTTCTATCACTTGTCTTAAACCTTAAGAGAGAAAAAGATTAACTAAACGAATAAAATGAACAAAACGGACAATAATTTTCAATTGCATTATCAGAGTTCGCAGCGATTGTACGGGAATTGCAAACAACAAGAAAACGAATTTTTTTCTTTCGTTGTTTGGATTTGTGCGAAGGATTTCAAATATGGATAACTTGAATACAACCCCACTCTGGGAGGCTGGGAGAGAGAGAGAGAGAGAGAGAGAGAGAGAGAGAGAGAGAGAGAGAGAGAGACTGGGAGAGCGAGCAAACAAAGCGAGTTTAGACATGTGATTGGCGTCGGGTTTGGCTTCACTTCGTTATTCCCATTTGATTAGAGCGTCAGTTGTGTTGCACTACTCTATTGAACCGCTTTTGGCCAAAGTTTCCAACTTTTCACTTGACTTTGCATTTTCTTCACTTCACTGCGAATCTGATTATTTCGAAATATATATTCTCTTTTAAACCGAAATAATATAAGCGTTAAAAGTAAATGAAACCAATTTTTCGAATTAATAGTTTCTTCTTTTGTCACACAATTATAATGGAGTAGAGCTCAAGAAAGGCTTTAAAGTTATTATTCTTATTCTTCTTTTTCAATCATTTTAATATTAAATTCAAATTTTGTCAAGTTAATATTCAGCGCAAACTTGAAGATATTATATTTTATTTGGGTTTTATATTTCAATGTGTTACTTACATTTGAATTTTTTTTAATAATTGCATAATTATTTTTAATTAAACAATACTCATTTATTAGTTAATATAATTTTTAAAAAACTAAATTTTAACTGAATTTATAATTAGTTAACTTAAAGATAAAGAATATAATTTATAGAAGCATAAAATAAATTTTACTAAGACATATCACTTTTAGCCTGATTTCTGTAACTATGAAAAATTAATCCCATTTATCAATTTTTACAAAATTTAATCAATTTTTGCCAGTCATTTATATTAATCATTTAGTAATTTATTTCAAAGTCAATTTATAGCAAGTTTTTTTTAATGCCATTCAGAAAAAAACACAAGTTTTTGGAATTTATTTACAATTATTTTTGCATAAATATATCTTCAATGACTGAAATGTTCATTTTATCAATGTGAATTAATGGCTACCTCTTTTTCAAAACCAATTTACGAGTTAATTGAGAAAGATTTAAATCTAAGTCATTATATAAAAAAAATTCTTTTTTATTCAAATTACGAATAATTTATTGATAGAACTGCGCGGGACTGAGAAGAATAAATTAAATGTTGAATAATAACAATTGTAATTAACTTATATGCAAATCATCGTCTCTACCCTTCAATCGATTACATCAATTATATAATCGCTATATTAGCCGCTTATAAGACGGCTAAGCAGGCACTGGATGAGAAGATACTCGCATTATCTTGTTACCTTGGAGCGTTAAAATGTCAGAAATGTTCAATGATAGTCAAAAATGATAAATTGCTTGACAAAATTTGAAACTAAATAATTGAAAAAGTTTTTCTATTTTCTGGTCAGACTTTTGAAGAGAATTTGTCAAAGAATTTAAACTTCGGCAGCCTTTCAGTCGCAGCTATTTTACGTCTTCAACGACGTATTAATCAAAATTGGATTATAAGTTGCTTTTGCATCAATATATTCTACAGTATTTAATTTTGCCATGTAAACCGCTTATTATATAACGGTTTACATTTATTCAAGAATACAATCGTTTAGGATATCTAAATAGTTGCTTTAAATTTATTCCTAATTAATAAACCAATTACTGTAATAACATTTAAATAAATTAAAACTAAATTTCATAACTAATTGATAAAAAAAAACATTTGTATTAATATTACTGATATTTGAATAACAATAATACTTTTGCAAAATTATTCTAATTACAGTATATAGCAAATACTGTAGTAGGTTATTTTGTTTTAAATTAAATGTAAAAAAAAGTTAATTAATTTTTATACAAGCTTCGAAAAAATATGCACTTTTTGTTATTTGATAATAATTTAGTAATAAAGAATAAAACAATTCAGTCAAATGTGACATTTGTTTCTTCAAATCAAGTCTCGCTTCAGTTGGCATTTATTCACTGAAAAAATATTAACCTTTTATTGTACTATAAGTAATAATTACATTTCAAATGCAATTATTTTTTAGAATCTCTATCGAATACATATCAAAGAATTTTCTTTAATAAAAACAGAAAAAATCTACACTGCACAAAATATATCACTCGTTAGCACAAAAACAAAATAATTCTTAAATATTTTGTTACACGTTATATTTTTTCTATAACATATCATATAAATTTAAGTTAGTTTGCATGTATAGTATTTAAAGATATTTTAAAATTAATATTTTATTTCAAGTGTAAAATAATACTTTTTACATATATTTTTTATCTGAATATGAAAGTAGCAAAAACATTATTATTAAATCAAGGGAATTAAAAATTAGACATTAATACTTAAAAAGAAAAATGCATTTATACGAACGAAATTAATTTATGCAATCTACTTGTTTACTGCAGGTGAACGTGGACTGGGACCTGAGTGAAGCGATATGTGATCTCTACATTGCAATTGACGTGATTTGTAGCACCGCTTCGATCTTCAATTTGGTTGCAATCAGTTTCGATAGGTATGTCTTAAACTCCAATTTATTCAAATGTTATCTATTTTTAAAATTTAAGTAAAAACTAAAAACACTTTTAATGTAAATTTATCTGAATTTGATGCGTTTTACGCAATAAACCATTCTGAATAATTTATAAGCTATTGGAAAAAGTAATGCATTATTAATTTTTAGAAAATTATAAAATAAATAATTAAATTTAAACTATGCAGAATCTAAAAGCAAATATTTTTTGGTACATATTTCTACGTCAATCTCGGCCCGATGTGTGGTTAGAAAATAAAATTTTATATTGTATAATTATATACCGTAGAATGTAATCATAGATTATATGTTTATGTATACTGTAAAAAAATCGCGGTTTTAAATGCATTTATGATTCATATGAAACGAAAAAGAATTTTATCTTATAATTTCAAAAAACGACATTTAATTCTATGTGAAGTTTCTGTAATAAGTTTTTAAATTATTCATATTCTGTACTAAGTATTGTACTGTAAAAGTTTGTTATATATGAAACGCAAACCCTTAGTCGAATTGAAAATTTATTTTTCTATTCAAAAAAAAATTGATTTTTGGAGTGAAACTGAGAACTCGATTGGATTGTCCGTCAGCTTCGAGTGATGACTCGCAGCGCTGAGCCGTAGGTTTGCCGAACGCCGAGACCTGAATGCAACGAATGGCGCGAATATCGCGAATATCGTAGTATTTGTTTAGGCGAGAACTGCTAACGAGAACGATATGCAGTCTTCTATTTGTAATAGAGTGCCATGCTTAATATTTTCGGCTCACTATTCGCAGCGCTCGACACAATCGACGGCAAACACAAACTCATGTCATCCGCAGCTTTCGAGTCATAATATTCAATGAATTTTTTGCGCTTTGATTGCACTCTAAACGCGACGTTTTGTAGCAAAACAGTTGTTTGAAAGCCTTAATACTCTACAAGCGATTGACGCGAAATATGCTCCGAATAAACCGAATATCAGGCATTTTTTAAGCTTGCTCACACATCGCTCACACATCGCCTCTTGTATAAACTAGCAGTTTAGTTGCTACGAGGTAGAAATTTATTGCACTGTAAGCAAGTATTAATATCTTATTTGATTGAAAAGAAATACTCGAAATCTTGCGCCGAATTACACAAATTTTACGATTTAATTGTTTTTGAAATAATAATTACTATTTTGCGTTTCGCAACAAAATTAATCGATTAATGCAAAATTAAATTTAATCTTTTAACTTTAAAAGAATCTATCTAGATGATAAATTATATTTGAGACAGTATTAGCAGGAAAGGAGTTCGACACAAAAGGGTAGGCACTGGAGGCACTGGAGTCAGACCAGACTGACTGACATTGTAAACACAATTTTTCATTTTCCGGTAATCACCGGAAAGTAGAGAAATGTCGAAACTTATTCTGTGTAAAAAATTATGCGTCGAAAATATGTAAATAGCAAAATGCACAAGCTCTCATCGCGCCGATCAATATGAGCAAGGCAATAATATCAAATAAATGTTCCTATTTTGCTAACTCATGCCAAAGTATTAAATGTTACATAATTTTTGCTACAAAGAACTCTTTTATGTATCAATTCACAAAGATTACACAGTTTTATTATCTCCTCCTGGCGTTTATTGCATTTTTATTAATGAATTCATAATTAATATAAATATATTTATTGTTATTAATGAATATTCTTGAAAAGTAATTATAAATTTTAAATAAGATTTATTATGATAAATTTAGCCAGAAATTTTATTATTAAGCTTTTAAATCTATTTCTAAAATTATACTTTCAATAAAATAATAATTAGAATCAAAGATTAAATCGAAATCGTTTCCAAATAATTTTGCAAATTTCTAAAATTCCTAAAATTATAAATAAATAATTTATGAAGCTAATAAAATATTAAGTCAGCAAGCTAAAGCAAATAAAATTTTACCAATAATAAACTACTTGATTTTTGTATAATATGGTAAAATTAATATTTATGAATTTAGACTTCTCTTTTAGTCCGGGTTGTGCTCTAAATAATCCTTACATGATAAAACAAAGAGATGAGAGATTTGCTTCGACAAAGTTGACATTTAGCTACATAAATTAATATATTGCACATAATATAGCAAGAGCGATTTTAGTTGAAAAAGCAAAACTTAATTTTTCAATTATTCAGACACTACTCTAAACGGTTAGTTTGCTTTATCAGCGAATTTGTGAATAGAGAACCGAAAGCGAGTTTTTACATAATTGATGGCTAAGTTCGCCGAATCGCCTACAATGTGTGAATACAAATACTATGTATATTCGCCGAATAAAAAAAAAATTTAATGACTTGCTATTAATATTAAAAATTAATCCCGTTTTTCCTCTTCTTTATTGTTAAGCAAATGATAGATGTGTAGCGATATATTTGAACAAGCTAATTCGTAATGCCAAACAATTGCCAAGTTTGTGCGGCAAATGGCGTCAAATTGTTTATGGCTAAATTTCGAGCAAGCTTACTTTGTTCTCCTATCTAATGATCTGGATTATTTAAGTCTGGCGTCGAAATCGGGTCTATGTAAGTGTGCATTAGCGACGAGTAATGATTACTTTGTATTAAAATCGGTGTTTCGTTATTCCAATCACTGGAAAGTTTGATCGATTCGGAAGATAACAAAAGAGAGGAATTGGAGAAAAGAGTTGCCGTTTGTATTCACTTTAGGCCAGCGTTTCGATTGCATTCACTCTTTTCTCCGCATTTCGAGTTGAACTCCAGTTAATGATCAGCCGTTTGACTAAATTTATCTTAAAATTACTCGAAAACGAAATTTATTTCAAATCGAGAATAAAAGAGAGCATTAGTTCTCGTATAGAATCAAAAAAGAGGAAAGTTAATTTTCTATTGTGTATGTGTTTCGAGCAAAAAACATAATATTATATTAATATATTAAATAGAAATTGAGTGCATTTTTGTTCGGGTTATTTATGGCGAAAACATAATCTAAACTAAATGTATGGCAAATGAAAAGTTCAAATAAGAGATGAATTTTGCAAATCATACTCAGCTTTGGCTTAACTTAATGAATAGCATTGTTCTCATTGCCAATGGCTATGCAATGGCATCGCAAAAGTCGATTTCAACCAGAATTGGTGTATAACTTAAGTTTATAAACTATGTAAGATAGAGAGCCCTTATACCCTTGTGCAGTCCTTACAGTGCCTGTATAGCCTGTAGAGCGTGTGTATGTGTGCTCTATGTGTGCTCTATGTGATGTGTGTTAGTGTGCACTGTGTGTAGCGCCGAGTTGTTGCCAATCATTTAGTTAATGATATTTGAAGACAACCTATACGTGAATTGTGCGCAAAGTTAATGTCGAAGATATCGTCTTTCGAGTGCTGTCGAGGCAGACGTTGTTAGAAAAGATTTTTGTGAAAAATACATTCCGCGCCAAACATATTGAGTGCTTAGGTGTTGATGCGCTGCCATTACCGCAAATATACGAATATTGATATCTCGAATATTAAGTTTACGAGAGCTTATTCTTGACCCGTTATTCTTGTTTCCTCTGCCGAACAGCAAGAAAATAATTGAATTATTTTTTCGCCAATACTTCCATAACGAGCGGAAGAAATGGAATTTTATCGGAATATGATTTTTATGTCTTCCAAACAAAATGAAAATATATTTCGCTCTCAACGCCACTCACCGCCAGGTCTGGCCTATTGCCGGCTAACGGCTATCGCCGTAATAAATGTTAAACATTAGTAACAAAATAGTATACTTTTACACTCGTCCTATCATTTTCGATAATAGAGACATCCATTTACTTGTCAAACCATTTCTCACAAACTGCACACAAAGACCATTTCGACGGCCATTCGCTTGACTCGGATTTATTAAAATTTTTAATGTCTAGTATAACTCAATTATAATTTCGAATTCCAGAAAAAGAATATTTTTATAATTTCTATAATTAGATGAATTACATACAATACATAGAGCGAGTCATTTGATATTAATGCAAAAAACTTCTACGACTTTATATATTCTGCCATTACGTAACTCATTATAATGAGCATGTTAGTTTTATGAAACCAGATATGAAGATTGGCATTCATTTGAAATACAGTTTGCAGAATGCGTTTAGTTGGCCGGGCAGTAGAGTAGCTATTAATATTTATCCAGTGCAAAGGTTTCTAGTTTAAATTACCCAAATGTTAAATAAAGGTTAGCCTTTTGTTTGCTCGATGTGATCCGAGTACAAAAATGTTACATAACATATATACATACGCTATCATACTGTATTTTTATAGATTTTTTTTTTGTTTCACTGTACAAATTAATTTAGCGCTTAGCATAACGACAATAGGTTATGGGTTAAAATTGATAAACTCAAGTGTATTTTATACAAGTGTATTTTATCTTATTTTTGGTTGTGAAATTTTCCAATTTAAGTTTTTAATCAAAGTAAAAACACAAAGCATTGGAGATTTTTGTAATCAAACATAACGTGAGATAACATTTGGATTGTTGTGTTTGAATCTGCTCTCTAAGTGCAAAGGAGAGCATATTTTTTGTTTATTTAATACAAATAAATGGATTGACTTTGTTTACAGTAGTCATCCTCTCATAACTCACAATAAAAGTTTCGTTTTTATTATTTATATCTTCGCAATAGAGAAGAAAAAATTGTTTTTCTGAACAAACACTTGTCGTGAAAAAAGTAATACAATGTTTCTATTTTACTGCATGAGAATGCACTGAAATGTAGAAAAAGGCGATATATTTCTCATTTAATCAATACGTAAAACAAAGAGCGAAAGAACAGAATATCTGCCGATGACTGACCGATACGAACCACTTGTTTCGCCTTTAGATACATCGCTGTAACGCATCCGATATTCTACTCGAAGCACAAGAACGACAAGAGAGTCATCTTCACGATCGTCATCGTCTGGATCTGTTCGGCCGGAGTCGGACTGCCCATAGTCTTAGGTTAGCGCCGATACTAACCAATTGTCCCATTGATTAGAGCTATGACTAACACTACTAACACTGCCGGCGCTGCGCTGCACGTGTATGTGTGCCTACAGGTGCCAACACTAGTGCCGACCGCATCCCCGAGCTTTGCATATTCTACAACTCCAACTTCATCATCTACTCGAGCTTGTGGTCATTCTACGTGCCGTGTGTGATCATGGTGATTCTCTACTACAAGATCTTCAAGGCCATCCACAACAGGGCCAAGAAGGCGATCGGCAGCCGCAAGACCTACTCGACGACGACGTCAGATACGGCCAAATCCGCACAAGTGATTGAAAACATAGCGCAGACCAAGAAGTTTAGGGAAGAGATGGCGGCGACGGCGGACCGGGCGCTGGCCAACAGCAAACTGCGAACAAAACTGCCTTTAATAACAGAGACGGACGCCGTGACCAACACCGGCAACACCGGCAGTGGCGGCAGTCATGACGAAGAGGAGGAGGAGGAGGACGAGAAGGAAGAGCTGGAAATGGTTGAGTGCCGAGTGATAAAGAATCTGTCGGCGCAGGACTCGGACGCCGACAGAACTGCCAAAAAACGGCACAAGACTTGTGTGCAATTGCAAAGTCCCGTCGAGATAGAGGTGACGATCGGCGCAAATGGTAATACCAATAATACCGATTCCGGTTACGCCCCCTCCAACCCCTCCAATTTTGAGGAATGTTCTCAGATTTGTCTCCACAACCCACACATAGACCCCCACATAGACTCCAATATCGATAAGATATCCGAACTGAACGCCAATCCCTCCGAAGCGGTAGTATTGGTCGTTCAGAACATTAATAAAAACGGAAGTATAGCCACCGCTCAAGTGTCGACCTCCTCGTCGTCGCCCAACGCCACCCAAGCCCACAACCACCACCACACCAAACACAGCGACAGTGTCTCCCACTCCCACTCCGGCTCAACCACCGGCTCCACCGGCGCCACTCACAACCCGCACCGCCCGGCCAAGAAGAAGTCCCGCTTCAACCTGGGCAGGAAGCACAAGAGCACCCGCAAGAAGCGCGAGAAGGCCAGCGCCAAACGCGAACGCAAGGCCACCAAAACGCTCGCCATTGTTCTAGGTCCTTATCTCTTCATCTCTCTCCCACTCCCTCTCCCACTCCCTCTCCCTCTCCTGCCTCCACATCACTTGAATTGATTTTTTGTCTTATTTTTCAGTTCATTATTAGCTCTTTTAGTGAACTCTCGGTTCAAACTATAGTATAACTCATTAAGTGCTTTCATATTCCCCACCATTTGCTTCCTCTACTCAAACACTCTTTGATTAGAGTACTAATCACTCGTATCGTTCCTCTCGCTCTCCCCTCTCTCTCCCGTCACTCTCCTCTCCACTCACTCGTCGTGAGTCTGTAAGCCCTTCCGAGGTTTTGGTACGAAAGAGACGCCCGAATCGAACGACTGCTTGTTTTGCCGACTCTTTAAAAAAGTTGTTGTATTCGTAGTATTCGTAGTATTGGTTGTATTGGTTGTACTGAGAATTGAGTCAAAGCAGACATCGTTTTGTTGCTCTGTTTTCGTAGTTTTGTTTCGACTGACAGTTGCGAGTGAAGTGTCATTAATAAGTGTTGCCAATCAGTACTGACTAGAAAAGAGGAGCAAAACAATTGTCGCAATACTCGCGTGTAATCGCAATACAACGGAACAGTTCATACAATTTCACACTCTTTTGACAAAAACGCTATTTATTCATTCGATTCGGCTTTTCGTCTCTCAATTCGACGTTTTCTCTTCAAAATCCGTTTTCTTTAGCGCCGATTCGTCTTTTAATATAATATATAAACAATTTATATGAACTCCGATTGGAAATACTGTTGGAAATACTCTTTTCCGCAAATCTCTTCCCTTTAGTCCTAAGCTCTCACATCCTCTTCTGTAGAATTCAAATTCAAATTTTCTCTTCTCTTCTCTCCTTCTCCTCTCCTATCCCTCGAATTGTATGTCTTTGAGAATGAATTTTGATTCGAATCAATGTTTTTTGGATTCAATTTTACATTCCTTCCGATTCTCTCATTTTGCTCTTGTTTTGCCGTTTTTTTATTACAAAAACCAAAATTTTATTTTCAACCTTCCGTTTAAGCCAATAGAAAGACCCTCTTTCGGGTTATTTTATCTTCAATTAGTCAAATATTTTTAAAAATAGACCAAGTTAACTTAAATTTTGTTATTTTTATTTTTGTATTAATGTTTTAATTTATACTTATTTTTATTAATTTATTCAAAAACGCAACTTAATTATGCAATTTATTTTATAGATTATAGTATTTTTTATTAAAATTTTATATTCATGTTTAAATTAATTTAAATATTAATTGCAAACATAGATTAATGATTAAATTTTGATTAGTTCCCTAATTTGAATTGCTTCTTTTTAACCCTAAGCTTACGAGAGAAAAAATAACAAAAATTTGTTAAATATTATATTGTACAGTATTGAGTTTAATGAGCGTAAACATTAAAGACTAATATGAATTATTACTTACGAGCAATTTTTTTTGCTAGCCTATAACAAAACTAATAATTATAAAGTATAATTTTTATTTGTAATTTGTTTATTTTTTAATTAACAAAATGTATAAAGTAAAGATCTTATTATTTCAATATTCGCTTGTTAGGACTTTTTCATTCACAATAAACAATAGTATCATATAATAGAAGTTCTAGCAAGCGCAAATATTGAAATAATCACTCGATTTTTATTAAGCTAAACAACAATCAATTTAAACAAAACTTATTTTTGCATCTATATCTTTGTGTTTAAAAATCTAAATAAATTCAGTAAACATTAATTTCTAATTTATTTGGTTGTATTTCAGGTGTTTTTCTTCTCTGTTGGACTCCGTTTTTTAGGTACAAATATATAATTTTATAATTATATATCTTTTTATATTACTTAAAACTATCGAATTAAATATTAGTTAATAGCTTTAAATTTTTACAATATAGTCTAAAAGTCAAATATGATTTAAATGTTTCGAAATTACTTTACTTTAACAAGATCAAAAGTTATTAAATTGCTAGCTTTATAACTGTATTTTTGTATTATACTTAAGTAAAATAAAGATGCAGTATAAATAAATGTATTCTTTAACTAAGATTGATCAGTGTTACCGCTTGTAAAAATTAGAATGCACAAAAGATACAATCTTACACAGTATTTTTTTCAATTTCAATAATAAATTGTAATAATTTTATACTTACATACATTTTTAAATTTTTAGTTTTAAAATTTAGCTGATATTTAAAATTTTATATTTGTTATTGAATCTAAAGTATATAAAATAAAACAGTTTGATTTATTTCATATTTTTACCAACTAATTTATATATTGAGTAACAGATTTCCTTAATAACAGTTTTCGATAAACAACATGCATATATTGATAGTTTAAGATATAAATATTTGCTTTCATATTACGAAACTAACAGAAATTGATCATGTTTTATATTTCAGTTGCAATATCTTAGACGCGATTTGTATAAAATTAGATGAAAACGATTTTATCACAACTGACTGCAGGCCCGGAATGACGGCGTTCTTACTGACCACATGGCTCGGGTATATGAATAGCTGTAAGTGCTTTAATCAATCAAATTGCATGCATACATCTTTTTATCTTGCTACTTTCTCTCGTAATACGCTTTATTTTATAATTTTATTATTTTAACAAATCTTATATCTGCTTTTCAACAAGAATAAAATTTGAGCAAACTATATTTTTTATTTTGTGTAAGTAAAATAAAACATGCAATTAATTTTGAAAGCTTAAAAAATACAACTATTGAACATTCAACATTAAGTTAATATTTATAACAAGGCTTATTTATTTCAAATGAAAAAGGTTATTATTATCTTTTAAAATTGAAATTTTATTTAAATTAATCTATATATCTTAAAACTATCTATAAATTTTAACTAAATATTTATTATTTATTTTACACATATACAATATCAACTTATAAATATTAAATAAATATATTGTATTGTGTTAAAATATATTAATTTTAATCAAGTTTCAATTGTGCAACAACAACAAAAATAATAATAAAATCCTATTTTCATTAAATCGAAAACTTATTTTCTAAAATAAATTGTACAGTATATTGAATTTTGGACAGACATCGAAAAAAAATTTTTTTTGTCTTCACAACAGCTATAAATAGAGAGACATTTCAGTGATTTATTCGCTAATTCATTCTCATATGTATTGAGAAATATATTTTAGTTATCACTTATCTGATTGACTTTAGCGACATTCTACTAAAAAAATGTAATGAAAGTCGCAAAAAATAATGCAATGTACAATAGAGAATGATACTTTTTATACCGCTAATGATTAACTGCAAAAAAGAGTTAAAGATATATTGCATTAATGTTTGAGATTTACTATTTCTATTATTTGGGTATTATTTAGCATAACATTAATAAGTTTTTCTGTAAAAGTGTAATTAAAATTATCATGCAAATTAATTCAAATAAATCGAATTTTGACTAAAAGTCTTATTTCAAAAAAATAACAACTAATTTTAGCATGCTCATTTTACTCATGCAAATTTAAGCCGACAAACAAACTTTTGAAATTAATATTCAAGTATTCAAATATTTTATCATTTTAAAACTAATTATGAAAAGTTTCATGAGTGAACAAAATAAATAAATAAAATTAAAACTATATTAAACCTGCTCAAATTTGTTTGATGCAAAATAAACTTTATAATTAGCTAAAAGTCAAATAAATATAAAAAGGAAATTTATTAAATTAATTAGTTTACGTAAAAACGAACAAACATGCTATTTTGTAAAGCGATTATTTACTTTTTGTATTTGTAAAAAAAAGAAATCAAGATAATTATTTTTTTAAACTTGATATTTTAATGATTTAAATGATTTACTAATAAATAAAATAAATTCAAAAATATGAAATTGTTAAATAAAATCATTAATGAATTGTTAAATCAGGTAATCATTAATCAATAAATGGTTTGCAAAAGAAGACTAACTAAAGGTTTTCATCAGAACTGCTAAAAGTTATATAGATTGCAGTCATTCGCTCTACAAATACAAACACAAGTAATTGTTTTTATAATTTAGGCAAAAGTTTTTAAAGAATATAATTGCGCTAAAGGTTTATGGTTTTTAGGTAGACATTATATAGCATGCTTAAATTTAGCCTGTGTTAAAATAGAGTCATTACTGTTTAAGAATTTTGTCGATTTTTACTAACTACTGTACAGTACATACCGTATAGTAGAGTATAAATTTAGTACTGTATAAAAGCGACTAATAACCCAAATGCAGCTCAAGATCAGACGATTAGGAAAATAAGAACAAAAACAAAAACAAAGTATAATTTAAGAAACATTTGTGAATTAAATTTAAATTATCGATTCGTAGACTTAAGACTCGTTGAAAAGGCGAAGTCATTAGTAAATAATTCTAAAATTTATGAGTTTTTGTTGAATGAACTGTTGTTAGGATAAGATAATTATTGAATACCACAGAGAATGTAATAAATTGATTGAATCTTTTGCCGATTCGCCGATCGGGTGGCTCTTAATTAGTTGAAAGGCATAGCTATTCGATAGAGAGTATCGGCTTTGGTATTAGTATTTCTCGTAATCAGACTTTCATTACATTTGTTTTTTATTGTATTTTTTTAGGCAATCATTCATTCCTTAGACATATGGCTAACCCATAATAAGTTACTATTGGTTTAAGACCATTAATTTCGAATTTAATAATAGCTACTTGCTAATTGATTTCTTACTTTTAAGCAAATTTATATTTTAAATATAATATAAATTTCAAAATACGAGATAATTTTAAGTAAAAATCGATATTATTAAAACATTTGATTTGATTTATTTTTATATTATACTGTAGCTTTTAATTTTATTAAATGATATGCTAACAAATGTGAACAGTATAAATAACTATAAAACTCTTTTTTGCTTTATTCTGGTTAATAATTTCATTAAAATGATGTTTGCTATCAATTAATTTTATTAACACTTTTTGTTTATTTTT
>JAQIXC010001578.1:0-14068 GCA_034697605.1 Metabelba pulverosa
CGTTCGGGTCTAGGACGCTCTGCCTCTGGCCAGGGACGTTCTGGTTCGGGTCTTGGGCGCTCTGCTTCTGGCCAAGGACGTTCGGGTCTAGGACGCTCTGCCTCTGGCCAGGGACGTTCTGGTTCGGGTCTTGGGCGCTCTGCCTCTGGCCAAGGACGTTCGGGTCTAGGACGCTCTGCCTCTGGCCAGGGACGTTCTGGTTCGGGTCTTGGGCGCTCTGCCTCGGGCCAAGGTCGTTCTGGCTCAGGCCTAGGTCGTTCCGGTTCAGGCCTAGGTCTTTCTGGTTCAGGCCTAGGTCGTTGTTCTGGTTCGGGTCGAGGTCGCTCCGGGTGTGGCATTTGCGGGTAAATATATGGTGGCTCAGGTTCAGGTTTTTCTGGTAGAGGGTTAGGGTGGGGGTTAGGAGGCATTTGTGGATAAACATATGGTGGTTCGGGTATAGGTTTCTCAGGTACAGGGTTGGGGTGGGGGTGAGGTGGCATTTGCGGGTAAACATATGGTGGTTCGGGTATAGGTTTCTCAGGTACAGGGTTGAGGTGGGGGTGAGGTGGCATTTGCGGGTAAACATATGGTGGTTCGGGTACAGGTTTTTCAGGTAAAGGTTCTGGGTGTGGTTTAGGGCGTGGCATTTGTGGATAAATATATTCAATTTCTGGTTCAGGTTTTTCAGGTAGAGGGTCGGGGCGAGGCTTAGGGCGTGGCATCTGAGGGTAAATATATTCGGGTTCGGGTGCAGGCTTTTCAGGTAAAGGGTCGGGTATGTGCGGTCTAGGAGGCAGTTGAGGGTAAATATATTGTGGTTCGGGCGCAGGTTTATCCGGTTCGAATTCAGGACGAGGTGGTTGCACGTGTTCGGGGTACACATACTCGGGTTCGGGTCTCTCAGGGACTACATATTCAGGACGAGGTCTACCTTCCGGTCGAGGATAATGTGGATACGCGTATTCGCCTTCAGGTAGAGGTCTGACAGGATAGACGTGTTCGGGGTATGGCCTTTCGGGGTACGGCCTTTCCGCGTACTGGCCATTGCCATACTGACCGCTGCCATACTGGCCGTTGCCGTTTGGGTAGGGCCTGTTGGGGTACGGCCTTTCCGCGTATGGTCTTTCGGGGTACGGGCGCTCAGGATATATGTCTTCCGGATACGGTAGTCCCGGCAGAGGACGAGGTCTTTCCGGGTAAGGTCTTTCGGGGTACGGATGCTGTGGGTGCGGATAATAGCCGTTTTGAGGGTGTGGTCGCTCAGGATGTGGACGAGGTCGTTCAGGATAAGGTCTTTCTGGTCTAGGACGTTCAGGTTCGGGCCGAGGACGCTCTGCCTCTGGCCAAGGTCGTTCGGGTCTTGGGCGCTCTGCCTCTGGCCAGGGACGTTCGGGTCGAGGCCGGGAGTGGTAGACGGGCGGCACCCGCGCTGATTGGGGGAAGTAAGGGAACGGCTCGTTGTTCTCGGGCAGAGAGAAGGACGGCTCGGCGTTGACTACTTCGATGGGATTGGGGAAGTGGTTGGCGGGTCGGGGATAGCGCGCCGCGTCGCCGATGGAGTCGGGCGGGTAGACGGGCTCCAACTCGTATGCCGGGCCCTTCTCGAACTTGCGTTCCGGTTCGTTCTTATCGCTGAACACATCGGGAATCGGATGTAATTTGAATTTATTCGCGATCTCCGACTTCGGTAGACTGAGGAATGCCTTCCGTTTGCTGAAGACCTTCCGTGCCTTCAGTGGCGTCTCGTCCGGTGCCGACTCGGGTTGGGCGACGTCGACGGCGAGCGTCAGTAGGAGAGCGGCACCGATGAGGAGTCGATATATTTTGAAATCCATTTAAACATTTAAAGCGATATTTTATATAATCAACGCTTATATACGAAAATGTGCGCAAAAAGGGTTCACTTCATGTGTTTAATTATATTGAGTTCAAAAACAAATGAAATTTATTTAGCCATGTAGCTTTTTTAAGTTTGTAAAAACTAATTAATTGAGTGCAGCCCAAATTTTAAATCAACAGGTTTGTTTAAAAGCCGACATTTCAACTGTTCAAAAGGAATTGTAGATTTTTTATTTTTAGCATTTTACCTGTGGATACACAGTTTATTTCGTTGAATTAAAAATGTAGGAAGGCTAAAATATTTTCGGATAAATAACTTTTATTTTTTATTAAATATTCTTAATATAAATTTTGATTATTTTTAAAATTTTGTCATAATATAAGATGATAGATAACAGGAATAGAATTCTAATTGCCATGTTCAAATTTACATCATATTCAAAGAACGTAAATATAAGTAAATATTTCAGTTTTTATAATAACTCGGGTAATTTTTGTACAGTGATACTTTCACTCGGAACATTCTTATCATTTTTAGCTATCATAATCTTTTACTAAAATAAGTTTTTAGCCATTTAATTTTTGGTTTAATACTACTTTTAAACATATTTGTTTTTATCATGCAAAAATAAGTTATTTAATGTAAATAAATATAAAAAATGATAAAACTTTGTAAATAAATAAATAAATAAAGAAATTAATCTCTAATATCACTAAACATGTCATTCAAATCCAATCCCAATCGTTGTTTAGACGTATTATTAAGTTTGGGAACCACTCTCTTGCGGAATGTGACGATATTTCCCGACTTATTGGCAGAAAAGGAGCCAATCATCGCCCAGTGGTTCCATCCGCGCGCGCCCTCATTCACGAAGAATCCGGACTCGAAGACCCAAATTCCGAATTTCGTTCCGTCGGTGTACTCAGCGCTCGCGTAGAACTCAATGCCTTTGAGCCGATGTCTGTGCTCTTCGTTCAGATTGAAGACCAAGACGTTGTACTTCTGCTCCGACTTGTAGAACGCCGTATACATGAGGTCTTTGACGAACCCTGACCGATTCTTCTCTAAAAACAAACATGCCAAACAGAAGAGTTCAGTGCTACTCATTTGACAAGCAGCTTTTTTAATACCGTTTACTCGTTAAATATGTTTTAATAATTTTAAACTGTCCCAATTATTCCTCTGCTATTTTAACTAGTAAATAAAATTATATAATAGTTTGTTAAATAATTTTATTAAGCAATGTTAATAGCATGAAAACTGTATTTTAAAAAATTGTAATTACCTATTATAAATTATTTGATTTGATTAAAATTTAAATCTAACAACTAAGCTAGAAAAGCCTTTCTCCTCTACACGTAAATAAAGTGTAGAGGAGAAAATAAAGTAAATGTTGAGTGTTAGTCGAATTACTTGTTTTGACGGAATCGGCGATCCATTTGGCAATGCCTAGAGTGTCCACATCGACACTCAATATGTTTGTACTCTTCCCCGCAATCGCTGCGATTAGCGGCAGTATCGGCACAAAACTGTATGCATTAATTAAATTAGCAAGTAGAATTAGAAATAACTTATTATTTAGCATGTTAGCAATTAGAAAAACTTAGTGATTTATTCGTCACACACACAAGTTATAAGGAAACATTTTTACAAAGTATAAATATGTAATCGGCTTAACAATAGGAAATAAAGTTGAAAATATTGAAAATGCATTTGGAGTGAGAAACGGGTGAATCGGAGTGTCGAGTGAAGGCGAGAAAAGCTGATTCGTAAGTATTGGCTATTATTTCAATGTGAGGTCAATGTTATCACTGCAAAGATGTTTTGGTTCGACTACCTCTTCCACTACAACACAAACACCGATTAATACGAGTTTTCAACCCATTATCTCGTTATGTGAGCGAAGGTATGGGACGGCAATCGTGTGCGCAATTCAATCGCTTCTCTGCAACAGTACAAGCATCGTATTGGTAAACAATAATGCATGTCTAAATTATTACCAATAATTTTGTTACATACAAGTTATAATTTTAATAGTTTATCATGTAATTTATCTCATCTTTTTATGAACTATACGTATTTTACCTTGTGCTTTTATGTCTTACAATTTACTTAAGTCGAATTTTGAAATGTTCGATTATTCAACTTTTTGTGTAAGCATCAATGCAGGTTAAATATTTGAGCATTGCAAATTACAATAGGTTATGCTACTTCCATGAACTGTACAGAATAGTCAAAAGATGAGCTAGAGATAGAAATACCTTATTGTTTCTATTCCATAAATAGTATCAATTTTATATTTGTTATATTTATATTTATTTTATTTTTAATTAAGCAGTTTAAACTTCTACTGATTTTACCATGTTATAAGTAGACTGCTAGTGTTTATCAATGGCAAATAACCAACATTGGCCTAAATTGTTTGATGGTTACTCTATATTTGTAGTAGAGTTTAAATTTTGATATGTAATAAAAGCATCGAAACTAAAGAGTTGTCAACAAAATCGAAGCAATGTTAACAACAATCAGAATAATTGCTTTAATTATAATTCCAGTAATAACTCAAGTATTGAGTGAAACAATAATTGCGAGAAATTCTGCGAATCTTTTTGAGTCAACCGAATCGAGAAGTTTGAAAAGAGGCAGACCTTCGGCGAAGTATCCAAATGAGTTGCCACCACTACCTCCACGACTACCACCATCACTAGCAAGTTACATTTACGGCTACCAGGGTCTCAGTTACGACAATGAGCTCAACGGAATCGATGGGTTGCCGGGACTGCCCGGACAGAGCGTTGCCTTCAATCCGGGAAATGCCGAACCGATTATTCCGGACACGAGTAGCGGTTCAATGGAGGCATACCTTAACCCCTATATCGAGGGCTCGAAAGCGACAACTAAGCCGTCGGGGATTATGCTCTGGGAAGCCGAGGGCAGTCTGAATGGGAACGGCGGCGGCAATATCGGCGACAATGCCGGCAATGGCATCGGCGGTATTGGAAATGAGTACTGATTTGCGAGAAAATTGTTTGAAATATCACTTAACTATTGGTTATTCTTCAGCAACGGATTGGGCGGACATATACTCGGCAACAATGTGGGCAATGGTAGGGGCGGTCAGGGCGTCAACAACGGCAACGGCGGCGCTAATGGCGGCGCTTTCAACGGCAACGGAATTGGAGGAATTGGCAATCATTCGGGAATTGGAGGCAATATTGTCGGCGAAAACTCGGCCAATGGAATGGGAGGCCTCGGTTAGTCTAGTCCTTAATAGAGTTGTATTGACACAAATTGTTTTAATTAGTTATTAATTAAATTTTTACAATGACTTCAATGCCCTTCCATAGGAAGCAACAACGGAAACGGCGGCCGAAATATAGGCCACCACTCGGGCACAGGTGTTGGACAACTGGGCGATTACAACGGCATCGGCGGAAACAACGCTCAAAGCAATTCGAATAACGGAATGGGAGGTATAGGCAGTCATAGCGGTAACGGCGGCGGAAATGTTGGCTTTTCTTCGGGCAATGGATACGGAGGAGAAGGTAACGACAAAAGTGTTACTCGAATTGGAGATCAAACAGTCGTTGACTCGTTTGTAGGCAATAACAGCGGAATCGGCGGCAATAACAGTGGCCTTAACTCTGGCAACGGGAAGGGCGGCAAAGGGGCCGACAATGCGGGCAATGGTGGCAATAATGTGGGCGATCTGTCGGGAAACGGGAAAGGGTCCCGGGGCAATCATAACGGCAAAGTAAGCGATTTTTAGTTTTGTTTTTATCGGTTACTCAAGTGATTGGCACCGAAAGGGCGGTAACAATGTCGGCGCCAACTCAGGCAATGGCGACGCGGGAGACGTCGCGACCATTAAGCGATGGAAACCCAACCGACCCTTCATTGCGTCGTTTAAACCGATTTAATTAGTTTATACACATTTTGTTCTATTTATTTGTTAAACTGTTTAAATATCATTTTATTAATAAAATTATTATAAATTAATATGTTTATTTTAGAAATAACCTTTAAGCATGTTTTTTCAAAACTGCATGAAATTTTAATTTATTAAATAACATAACTAAATATAATTGAAAATAGTCAAGTTACTAAACAGTTATAATTTGAATTAAAGCTATTTAATGTGTTTATATTAAATTGAAACAAGTAGAAATAATATATATTGCATGGTTATGTAATTTGTTGCAATAGCATTAAGGTATAGGCATGTTGATTTTACGATTATTTAGTTGAGTGGAAAGTATTTATTTATTTATTATATTTAGTAAAACTTATTATTAGAACTAGAAAGTTTATAAACACACAGTTATATTTCTGCCATGTAAACTTTATATGAAGTATGAGAACAAAAAAAATGAGAACAAAACAAAGTAACCTGATTAATTAAATACCATTTCGAAAGCTAACCCTTATTAGCCATATGTCGGAAAAAACAGTGTTTCGAGTGTTGGTCTCAAAAGTGACAATCAGTTGGTTTTTTGAGATACTAGTGCTATAGCTATGAAGTTTTTAAACGCAATTTTTTTCATTAATTTTATACAGATTCTAATTTTGAGATCTGCGGCCGAACTACAGCTCAGATATCCAAATGCGAGGGACGAGTACGCGGATGAAAAGGGTCTTTACGTACCACTACTGTCCGAAATACAGGAACTATTGAGACCAACGACTGAGGAAAATGAGGAAATGGTTAAATCGCCCGAACAGGACATCGAGCTGTCGGAGCCGCCCAACAGTGCGCTCGACCCGAACAGTGAGCCGGAAGAGGGCACGGAATTGGGCCAAAGCGACGATTTGGTGAACGTCGAGATGTGGAGCGCCGGCGGAAGGAAGCCGACCGACTCGAAGACGTCGTCCATTCAGGCGCCCTCTTGGGCCCTCTCACCCAACTCGCGGCCTATGAGCAGCTCATTCAACGCGCTGTCTCCCTGGGCGCAACCCAGCTTTGGCCTGAGTGGCAAACCACCCTCGAAGCCGGAATCGAATAAACCAGTGCCTAAGCCCGACTCCAACAAACCATCCTGGTCCAATCCCGCCACTCCTTCCAAACCTATTATTCAAAGGCCGCCCTGGGATGAGAACTTCGATTCGGTGCCGTCGAGCGACGCACACCCGGCCAAGAAACCCAATACTATACAGGAATGGATGAACGAGATGAGGCCGGCCAGTCAGAAGCCGGGCCGACTGCCCGGAGTCGACGATGACGAGCCAAGCCCTCCCTGGGTGGTGGGCGAGGCGCGACCAATGGGCAGCAAACCGACCCCAATCAAGCCCTCGTACGACCCGGCGCCCTGGGAAAAACCCAAACCCGACTACAAACCCCCGAACGCCAAACCCGTTCCCATTCAAAGCGACGAGAGTTGGTGGGAAAGTAAGCCAAACAGTAAACCCAACTCTTATCAGAAGTCGACGAAATCACCGAAATTCGAAACTACTCGCCCCCCGAGCACCCAATGGAGCAGTCCGTCCACAGAAAAGCCCAAATACAAGCCGGGTGCTAATTTGGCCAGTATGCCTAATTTACCGAATATGCCGGATATAATGCTACCGCCGCTGACTGCGGCGGAGGACAACTGGTGGAACGAACCCCAATCCCATCCGGACCGGCCGTACGCGAGGCCATCGAAGCCAAAGCCCGATCAAGTGCCGGAACAGCACCCGAAACAACGTCCCACTCCACCCAACCACAACAAGCCAGGCCGACCAGAACCCCCGCCCGGGTGGACAGGCAACCCGAACCTGCCGCCCTGGTGGAGCGAGAGCTCCAACTCAGGCCGGCCTCAGGGAGGAGTGGCTCACCCCATGTCCGACGGGGAGACGGAAAGTGAGATCAACGGTTGGGGCGGAAACATCTTCGGCGACAACACCGGCAATGGTATCGGAGGAATGGGGTAATTGTGGCAGAAATTGAGCCAATGTTTAGACATTTCACGTGATTTTTGGTGTTTTGTTTCGACAGTAATATCAACGGAATCGGCGGCGCATTGGTTGGCAACAACTCGGGTAACGGCGAGGGAGGCGTTGGAACTCAGAACGGCATTGGAGGCAATATCTTGGAAAACAATGGCGCCAACGGAGTCGGCGGTGTGGGAGACGATAACGGCCAGGGTGGCTTTATTATTGGCCACGACTCGGGCAACGGAAAGGGAGGGGTGGGTAACCAGAATGGCGTCGGGGGTAACAAAGGTAGGTCTTTGCTATACATGTAATAGTTTAGTACAACTAATGGTTTGTTCGCTCAGGCGGTAAGAACTCGGCCAACGGCACGGGCGGTGTCGGCAACAACAACGGAAAGGGCGGTATCATAATTGGCAGCCACTCGGGCAACGGCGTCGGGGGTGTAAATCAGGGCAACTCTAGGGAAAAGCCACTCAGTATTCATACCAATTCACATTGATTCATACTTTTATATTTCAACATGTAATTTTATTTAATAAATTATAAATATACATATAGCTAAAATATCTTATTTATTTACTAAAAATCATGCAGTTTTTTATATAAAATATCTAACATGTACAATACTGTTTTATTATTAATACAATTAGAACATTTGTTAATGTGATTAATTAAACATGTTTTATTTTAAAATCAATGTGCCAATTAATTGTTTTTATCTTTGTAAGTAATTAACCTTGTTTGACTTGTGATTTATATGCTTTTACTGTACTGTTAGTAATAAACTCTAAACATATTGTAAATCTCATATTGTAAAATTTAGCATGTTTTTTTTAAAATTAATGACTGTATTATAAAAATGTGTTTTTAGATAATTATAAAAATATTTAAATAAAAACCAATTTTTTATTTAAACTATAATTTAATTATAATTTCGTAATTATTTTTGTTTTAATTGGTATTTTCGACAAAATTTAAATACAAAATACAATTTATAGAATTAATTAAGAACATTTGAATTAATTTAAAACAAGTACAAATTTAATGCGAGACAACTTTGTCTTTGGGGGCGCCCTTCTGGTCGTCGGCGGACGGGAAGACATGAATTTGATCTGGAAAAGTGCCTGGTCCATTAATTGTATCAAGGATATGTTTGGGAGGGTTAGTCGACTCACCCAAGTACTCGTTGGGCAGACTGTTGTGGAAGTGCACCTGCTCGTCCCCTATCTCCTTGTGCTCAATCACGTTCGGCTTCGACCAGTCCAGCTCTTCGAAGTCGAGCACTTCCGGCAGGTGTCGGTTCGAGCTCTCGGCCTCTTTGATCTCCTCGTCCACGTTCTGGTGCACATAACTGCTCAGGTCGTGCGGCTCTTCGCTGAGGCCGGGGAACGGCTGCAGCGACGGCTGTTCGCTCTGTTCCATCGACGGGCCGACCGGCGACTCGCGGATGAAGTCGTGTTCTTCGAATTGGAACGGCTTATCGGCAGTGCTCGCGCTCTCCTGTTCCTCATCGGCTTTGTCTGACTCGAGGATTCGAGAGTTGAGTTCATCGAAGTCGATGGTCTCGATCGGGAGGTTAAAGTGCGCCAAATGCACGATCTGGTCGTCGTCTACCTTCGGCTCGAGCGGCACCGCAATCGCGGCCGAGACGACGGCTAATAGGGTGAACAGTATGCTTCTCATGTTTGGCTAAATCACCTTGCTTACTAGGCGTGAAAAAGTTACAATTGTAATGTTTAACTTTTAAACAGACGCTTTACTTATATAGTGCGCTTAATATTAAAAATGCACATTGGCAGCGTCGAGCGAAATTGGTACACTACATGTGCTGAACAGGTATGTTGGGTTGGGGTTTGGGGTTATAAACTTCTATTTATTGCTTTTACGCCGAAAATATGGTCGAATCCAGTCTTTGTCTGTTTTAAATACAAAAGAATAAATTTTGTCTCACTTTTTACTTTTCACCATACTCTCTATTTTCAGCTTAATATTAAATTATTTTTGATTTTTCTTGCTAAAATAAACCAGATAAAATATTTTTGAAACTTTGGTTTGCGTATGTTTAAAACACTGATGTTTGCATAATTTGGTTTAAAATAGGTTGGTTTTAAAAAATAATAAGAAATTTTAAATATGCTTGACAAATATTGGAAAAAACAAATCTTTAAAAAATTAGAATTATAATTAAATGCTTTAATCATTTCAAGTAAATAAATGGTATTTATTACAAATTTACATTTTATACACTAGAATTTTTACGTCTGATAATTGGATAATTTGTTTAACTCATTACGATTAGGCATACAATGTACAAATCAAATTATTTAACCTATGCACAAAAATCTTAAAATAAAAATATTTTAATAAATCCACTTTAAACAAAAGTTTATTTAGTATAACAAAGAAATAATAATAAATAAGGTGGCATATTGAAATTAAAAAATGCTACAATCCTATTGCTTTCTATTTAATTAATTGTAAAGCTGTTTTAAATTATGATGAGTTTATTTGTGTGAATAATTAATTTAAATATTAATTACAATTAATAACACTAAGTGATATCAAATGTTAAGAGTTAATTTCTAAAACTACAGTAACATACAGTACAATTTACAGTATAATGAATTATTTATTTATGTATTTTTATAGACACGGTGTCATCTATAACATCTGAATTGATTTGTATACTAAAATATAATAACTTATCATGTTACATTGATTTAATATACTCTCCTATGCGAGGGTATAACATTAATGTTAAAAGAAATAAAACATTACAATTTTAAGTTTATTATTTTCTTCCTTCAACTAAGGTGTTATGGTTTACAATTTATACTAAAACTCAGAATTAAAGCTAAGCTTTATTTTAGAATATTTAAAACTCACTTTATTCATATCAACTTTAAGATATCATTACTCATCTAATCTTATTATATAAAAATTTCATTGTTTTATAAGTAACTAATTACCGGTAAAATGAAAATATATTTAATGTTTTTTAATAAAATGTTTATAGATAAACAAGTAATTTGTTTTAAAATAAATAAATCTGAACACAATTAATAAAACTTGTTTTAATGTTTTAAACATTTTAAAATTTGTGTGTAATTTTAAAAATTTCAAAAATACATTTGAAATGATTAATTTTACTTATATTTGTACTGGAAACAAAGCTTAAATATAATGTAAAATCAGATATAATTTCTATAAGAAGATGTATTTTCGCAAACATAGCTAAAAAAATATAATATTTTAGTATTTATTTCATATTACAGAACTAATACATTACTAAAAACACAAAATCTATTAAAACTTTTAGTAAGTTATAAATTTTAAAAATTTCGGTAACATTTAAAATTCAACTTAAAATATAAAATTTCCTTTAATAAATAATTTGCAAATTTTGCTAACTTATTTAAATATTAAAATTAACTAGGTTGTTTATTGTTTTTTAAATGCAAAATATTTTATTAATATTTGTAAAATAATTAAAATAATCTTGTTAGTACTTATGCCTTTTTCCCCATATAATTTTAGCTGCATAAAATGTGTTTAAAACATTTAATGAAAAAATATACAGTATACAGTGCAATGAAAAAATTGTAGACATTTGATAATTTGATCACAAGTAAAGTAACTGTGACATTTAGTTATATTTAAAGAAACGGTTAAAAAGTTTTCTAAACAAATAAAAATCGTTCCTATATTAGTCATGAAATAAAAATTTGAACTAAACAGGTGAAACTTTACAAACATAATTTCCTACATTAAGTAGCAAGAATATTTATACCGGAAGACTATAAATAAAATGTGAAAATATTCCGAACAGTGAGACGGAAGTGAATTTTGATACAACACTTAAAAATTGCAAATCTCTTAAGCGAATCGATTCAATGACCCCTCGTGTAGATTGCGATTGCTACAATTTTGGTTTTGTTGCAGCCAGGTTGCCCAGCTGGAATATTTGCTCTTGGTAGACGTCATTGAAATAAGCATTATTAACAGTCGGGTATATAAGAGTGAATTGTAATAAATAGTCTATTATTCCCTAAATCGCGAATCGGCGACGACTCCCGAAATGACTGTTTTGTTGGTTTTGTTTTCGCTATTGTTTTCGACAGCACTCGAGGCACTAGAGCTGCCGCCGATCCCGAACGACGTGAGCAAAGCGCTGGCGTTCGGCAAAGGTAATACCCGGCCCAACCCCAGTTCGAACCTGTGGATGGACGAGGCTGTCGAGGTGGCGGCCAAAGGGCCCAATGTGGTCCAGACGGTGGGCTTCGCCGACGAGTCGGCCAGTCAAGTGAGAAGACCGCTGTCCACCACTTGGGACCAACAGTCCTCTCCATTGACTAACGAACCGCAACGGCGTTATGATCTCTACGGTTTGCCCCAATTAGGTGCGGGTGAGGAGGCGCTCAAGGCCGCACCGCCACCCCGCGGCCCCAAGGCCAAGGAGCGCGGCTGGAGCAACTGGAACAACCCGGGTTGGGACAACTCCTTCGACTCCTCCGACTCCAACGACTGGTCGAGTGGCAACTCATGGCAGGAACCGGCGATTCTGCCGCTCCCGCAGTCTCTGCACGCGAACGGCGGGTCGGCCGGTGACGGCGACGGCGGTCTCGTCAATGGGAAGCCGTGTTGTGGCAAAAACAGTTGGGGTCTTCCAAACCTACCCGACTCTAGTGGTCCGTCCAACTCCTGGGGCGACATCGCCTCCGACTCGATAGCGCCGTCACCTTTAGCTGACTCGCCGGTCGACAGCTGGAAGGAGCGCGAACACAACTGGGCCAACCGGGACCGGGAGCACGAGCACGAGCACAAGGACAGTTGGGTGCCCGACCTGAACCTGGGCAGTAGTCGCGACACTGAGCCGGACTTGAGCGCCTGGAACCCACCCCAATGGAACCAACCGGCCAACAACAAGCCGTGCAACTGCGACAAAGAGCGCGACCACGACCACGGCTCCAACAGCGCGCCCGTCAACTTCCCCACCTACTCGGCCGGCCCGTCCAGCTACCAGCCCATCCGGCCCAGCAAAAACCACAAGCCCTCGTGGAGTCATTGGGATGCCCTTCCCTGGAACCACTTGGAGAAGGGCTCGAAGGAGCACAAGAAGCAGGTCATCGAAGGCGGCGACACCGACGCCAACGCCGAGGAAATGCCCGACAAAAGCGAACCGACCGAACGCATCGGCGATGACTCGGATGGAGAGCCGCAGAGTCGGCGCAGTTTAGCCGAAGACCACTCACACGCCTACCACTCAGACCTCTCGTCCGTCCAGTCAAGTGACGTCTCATCCGAATAAATGCACATTTTATGCCAATTATTTAACCATCATACTTTTTATTTATTGCTTGTACTCATATTCAGACTCTTAAATAAACATAATAAATTGTTAATATAATTTATTAATTCGAATATTTGTATTTATCTAAACAGGTGAATTTTATGCTAGTTTTATATGTAATCTTGATAAAAGTATAGTTTATTAATATGCGATACAGTATAACAATTTCTTGTTTAAAAACGTCAGTACATTGTAAAATATTTTATACTTAAAAATGTTTAACATTCATAAACTATAATAAAAGTTGTTTTAGTAAAACTTCCATCACTTCCTTTAATTGCTTTAGCTTGTAATAATATCAAATAATGAAATTTTAGCAAGCGCATAACTTAGAATAAAACGATTGTTTTAGTTTATGTTGATATACCCCTACCCAAACCCTTTATAAACTTGTTGAAAATAACAATTTCAATATTCAAAATCAGCATGTTCGAATTACTCGGAAATCACCCATTATATGTTGAATTCGATATTGATTTTTGCAGCGTAACTTGATTTTTTAAATCCTCCTTTAACGCCCTCTAGCGCAAATGTGCTTTAAAATTGGGAAACGATAAAAGTCGTTCATCTCGATATATTTGATCATGCTAACTGGGTTTGGGAAGTACGCAATGAGTTTGAATGGCAAACAGTATTGCTCTTTAATTTTGATAATATAAAGGCTGTTAAGTTATTTTACCATGAAAGTAATACCGGGCTACATTTTTTATTTTGTTGAATATCTTAATAAATTATAAATGAAATTCAGCAAGAATAGTGATGTTTTATTTTTAATTTACATATAATCTTTTTTATTGATAAATTCTTATAATAGACCGAAAATTATATTTCATAAGAAAACAATTTTTTAGTTCTATAATAAAACTTCTATTCACTTCAATGCAAGTACTGTATAATTTTACATAAAACAAGACTGCCCAGTATGACGTTAATAGCTTTGATACAAATTCCATAATATGTAGCGGGTTTTAATCATTTATTTA